>VOMN01132978.1:0-12695 GCA_014899125.1 Orchestia grillus | reverse complement strand
AAGCGTTTACTTTTACCAACTTTTTTTGGGGTCACCCTGTACATATAGTAGAAAATAAAAGTACTTTTTCCACACTGAATGTTTCACGGGTCCTGCTAGTTAAGTATGAATATCAGTAATACTAATCAGTATTCTTAATCACGCATCACACCATTACTGGGCTGAGAGCACACCAATACTGGGCTGTGAGCAATATTGGGCTGTGAGCGCCCCAACACTGGGCTGTGAGCGAGCATACCAATACCGGGCCGCCCTGCACATGATGGCTGGAAGCCTATACAATATATTACCTTTCGACATAAATATTCACCTAAGAACAGCTGCGGACCCCGCAACATTTGCTGCCCGGCGCGCGCTAGCGAGGCCTTCCTGCAGTCGACTATCCCACGTGGTGTGTCGGTCTTGACCTGTTCTACCACTAGGTTAATAATTTATGTCAGTGCTTATACCTTCTAATTTTCTGCAGAAATCATTTGCCCTATTTTTGTTAAGGTGTTTGAAATGAATTTTCAGTTGTGAGAAGATTTTAGACTTCAGTGTTTAAGAGCACACTATGTATATTTGCTTGTGTTATAACTTGATAACTCGTTCCCTAGAACAACACGTCGACGCTCATGTGGTCGCTTTGCCGAATGAAGTAAAATTTCGAGCTTGTGCGTATGTCGCTAAAAATCCTCATTCAAAGGGGAGTTTGATCCTTTAGAAATACTACGCGCCCCTTTAAGATTTCTATCCCCAGGCTCATGGTCTTGCGTCCAACAATATTCCTCTCTTTGTTGGAGTATTTTTCTCACGTAATGTTGGGCTGCCCTCTTGACACTGAATACATAGCGGGCCGTAAACTTTTCTTTGGCATCAAGGGAGGTGGACTTGGATATAACATATGATGGGAATTATTGGAACATGTTTTCATTTATTAGAAATATTCCTATTTCTGTTCACTAAAAATCATATTTGTTGGTCAGTGGCATTTTCCGTTGTTACGAGGTTAGAGCGAGCGACTCCTTGCAAAACATTTGCTCATTAAATGATGTGACCCCTTCGTGTTTATTGTGCCGTGTTTATTTTAAATTAACTTTCAAAGCCCCATTGAGGGCTAAAGCACTCCTTAGGCGTAGCGCATAAACCCGTTTACAGTTGTTGACGAATGGTTTTAAAATGTACGTACGTGATGCAACTGAAGTATTAATTCTATGAAGAATAAAGGCTTTAGGCTTATTCTGAAGCTTGCAATTTTGAGAGTAATGCTTTCAAGGCAGTTACCAACACGAAAGATAGACTTCGCACGCCCTGACGCTTTCGTTAAGACCGTGGCATCATACGAGGTCTGCCTTTGTCATTAGGCAGGTTATTGAATACTTCACTGTTTCGCAAAGAACGACTCACTTTAAAATAACTTGTTCTTATTTGGGATAAATTGGCCATCATAGAGACATATCAAAACGTATGACAATCTTTTACATGGTGGCGTAAGAATTTGTGAACATACATTATAGGTGACACAATATTCAGTACGCCATCGTGACTCGTCCTTTTTTTGATGCAGGAAACAGGGCAGAACCTAAGCTAACACTACAAATGAAGACGTGTATTTTTATCGTCTTGGATATTGATTGGAGGATATTCTGATTTACGAGATCACCGTCATCTTTAGTTGCCCCCTCATTCGTCTTCGAAGTATAGAGACAACAAAAAGTCTTCAGTGGTGATTTGGAAACGATTTCTCATAGGAAATGACTTTGTAGGCTCTCGGACATGAGCAAAACGCCTCAATTCATCGATTCCGTCCAAGCTGCAGTCCAAAAGAACCCTGGAAAGGACGTACATGAGTGCGCTCGGCAAGGAACTGCAGGTTGCCGTAGATTCATTACTCTCATCATTGTTGTACAGATTGATAATAATATTTCGATCAGTAGCTATGGTCCACATTCTAAATATGAGCATATACATATATTTTGAAACGGAGAAATATCAGTAATACCTTCAAAATTCTGTAAAACTTTCATGTCTAAACACTGATTTTAGAAATGCTAAAACCTGATTGCTTTAATTAAGAGTCACCCTGTGGCTGTTGTTAACAGGTCTTCATATTTTGATATATGCGTCCTTGATTCAATTCTTTTGATTTTACCGATACCGTGCGTGGTATAATGGATGAAAACACCCTACCCCCTACCATCTGACACCTATCTCCTAACTTCAATCGTACGTTTAACATTTTTCTCTTGGTAAGGTGTGTCTTCGTTTTCTCCTAACATAGGTGATTACCTTATCGTATCTAAACAGTTCTAGTTTGGTTTCACCAAACCATGTACCTATAACTCGGGGCTTATCGGATTTATTTTCAAGTAACTCAAAGAAGTTTTACTGCGTATTTACTGTGCCTTGCGATGATCCAGGTTTTGTATTTACTGTTTTTAGTGTGAGCCAGCGCGGTTAATGAGTTTATTGATCGTATCCCTGCTTGCTTTAGTTTCAGCGCATTTTAGGTTATTGTGAATTTACCTTTACGTCAGGAACAGCCTCTCGTGAATGTTTCATTTATTGTTAAAAAGGGCTTCTTTTAAGCATGTTTACAGTTTTATTATACATTTTCCATTTCCAAGTAATGCCTGTGTTGAGCGCAAATTGGCAATTGTAGCTGGTCCCAAAACTCAAGGGAATTTTACCCATTGAAGTATTATCCTAAAGACTTGAAATGATTAATACTGTTTCATAGTAAGCGTAAATGAGAACCTGACGAATGTGGCGATGTTTCGATTTATGTTCACGTTCCCCTTTCTCTCGGCGACACTACGAGCAACAAATAACCTTCACGTTTCGTTTACAGAAGAACACGCGAACTGACACTGAGATGTGGATTGCCTCACACGTTCAAGATCCTCCATCTTTGTCCGGCTGCGCAGTATCGGTGAGTACATGCGTGCCAAGCCAGATGTTTAGTAGAACATTTATTCCCTCCAGTCATAATTCACTCACTACACTCGAAGCACAAGTGAGAAAACGCTGTGGCGTGTCAGTGTTTTCCTCTGCTCTCTTCTATTGCTGAAAAATTGGGTTCATGATTCCACACCAGAAGCTCGTCCGACAGCGAGGCAGTAATCTATATAATACTACAACTCTGATCATCTTGCTTGTTGAAAGCCGTGCATACCGTTCAAGAATTACATAGGGCAGAAATTCTAAACTCATCCTTTAGTAATTAAATAAGGTTCCATGGCTACGGTTCATTGGGAATTGAATGAATTTAACTTTGGAGACTTGTTAGGCAATAAAGAAGAATTAGAGACCCAAACGTAATTTTTAATTCGCGATCCAACTGATTTCGGGTGGTCAAGTTTTTTGATAAAAGTTAGCCATATACAACCGACTCACTTCTTGACCGCTTCTTCCCCTCAGGGGCATAGGATAGGCCAGGAAAGAGGGTAAAGTTCGTTAGGCTTGTCCATCCTATGCTACAGGGAGTGGCATTCCCAGGGGAACACTGTTAGGTTACCTCAGCTTTTGCTAGACCTTCGGGATTTTTAGCCTTCGTGCCAAATTTGATCCTTACCATTTTTACGCCTTCTTCGCAGACGAATTTTTTATTTTTTCTTCCGCTTCCTTCTAAAATTGATGTTTCAATGAGCAGCGGATCTGATGTGGGAGCACACCTTGGGCATCTATTCCTCGTTCTCTCAAGTCCATACTTAATGGTTCCTGCTCTTTCAGAGCGAGATAGTCTCAGGTATTAAAGTACTGCTATCCTCACGATATTTTTTCCAACAATACAAATTTGTACAGTTTCATGGTTTACTCATATCCACGCTTAATATACGTTCTACAAGAATAGTGGGCCGATATCCGTAGAAGTACAGCCGTACTGCACCTCTAATTTAAATTATGGATGTCTAATTCAGTAGAATTCGGAATAGGGTCAACTGTTTTATTTTCATTTTGCGGTCTATCTAATAGATAAAAGAACCTAGGCTGCAATAGGCCATCTTTTCGCTATAATTATCATATTAAAAGGTATGCACAAAGATCATTTTGGGGTATGCACATTTATATGTTATTGAAAATAGTTTTGAGGACAAAACTAATCATAAAGTATGAATAAAAACGAATTATGCCATAATCATTAAATACTTCTTATCTTATCATATCCATAAATTTAGAAGCGGTCAAGTGGTAGAAGTAAAAAGGGAAGAAAGAAGAAAGAAAAATGGTTTATTCCGAAATCAGTCACATACAGAGCAGATAACAATCGGTTTTTCGATCAGTAAGAAGACAGCTTTAAAATTAAAATGTGGAAGTCTCGATGAAATTTCTAATTGGGATCAATAAAACTACAACCTTAAAATTGCGTGTGGAAGTTGCATTGAAACTTCGGATTGTGATTCTTAATTCGTTTCGAAGCACGGAAAGCCAAGTATTAACCCAAAATCTTTTTTCTTGTATAAGATGATATTGACTCGTCAAACAAAACTAGAATTATAAATTACACCTTTCTGGTTTCTCACTGGCTTCTTTAGTTCTTTGTAGCAGCAATAAAATCCTTTCGCTGCAGAATACTATACACATCTGCGCCTGAGTAGGTAAGTTGAGCAGTTCATAGAGAGAGCAGTGCCAGTCTCTACTCGCAAGATTTGTCAAGCTTTGTCAAGCTTTTCAATAAACTGTTAACGATCCGTATTTTAAGACGCCTATGACGCTTTCGTTTTAAATAACCCAAACAAACTGATGACGTGTTTTCTAGTTTGCCTATGTTTAGCAGACCATATTTTAAAATGCTTTTTCAAGTTATTTGAGACAAAAACTCCACGCTTTAATAAATTTGTCCACGTCCGTGAAAACTTTATAGGGGGGAATAATACGAAACTCTTGAATAGCAGGAGCTTAGAATCATGGATTCATTCTTTTTGATTATCCTTAGTGCATGTGCGGATGAAAACTTCTCTTAGACTTCGTATCATATTGTTGAACGTCAAAGCGAGTTGCCTTGGAGTATATGTAAAATGTACTGCAATGCAATTTGTTCCACTGCATAAACTTTTTATATTGGAACTTCCATGCTGGCAAGTTTTCAAGTGCGTCAATGGAACGTAAACACATATTCACGACAGCGAAACTATTTTTGTTATTGGCAGAGCGACCTTCGAAGGAAGAGGAAATCACTCATCTTATGGAGTGTGGAAACAACGTTTGATCTCATTCGATGCGTCACTGTGTGCTAATGGTCTTTGGATGAAAAGGTTTCCACCAACATTCAGAAACTGAATCCTTTTGGTCGACAGTGAGTCGTTTTTGAAACTCGCTTTGATATATTTTTCGGTAGATTAGAGTTAAGTAATTAAGCTTAGTGTTCATCAACGGTTCATATACACAGTGTAAGTACACTGTTACACTTGTTCACATGTGGACTAGTGTAAGTGTTAGCTAAATTTCGTGTGGATTATAATACTTACAGGGTTCAGTGGGTATTTAAAACAAAGTAATATCCATTGGAAAAAGGATCAAAGACCGGGGGCAAAGCATTTAGTGACCATTGAACGTTTGATTCACATGAAGATACACACTACTTATTGCTCTACTTCAGTCAATGAAACCATTATCTTTCGTTATAATAGCCTCTACACACGTTCAAAACTGTTTGCAAGATATACAGCGATGAGGTGGGTCTTGGCAATGATTATCGAGGCGTCGACAGTAGCTCATCTGAGAGCTGCAACAGTGTTGTGTGAACGCTTATTAGAGGCCCTCTTAGTCACGCCCCAGTTATAATAGTCCAAAGGGTTGCTGGTAGCCACATGTAGGTGGTGACGTGAAAATTTTTAGCCCTCCATTCTTGGGTTAAACGGATTGAATCGGAAAAGGAATGGAGTCCTGCTGGAAAACATACAGTCTGCCACGTGCTACAGCAGTAGTCCAGGGCTTTACGACCTATTAAACACATCGGTGTAGGCAATGGCGTTGTCTTTCGCACCTTGATGAAAGAAATGCGGAGGCATCACGTCGTCCTCACTGCTCGCAACAATCAGAACCATCACCGAGGAGGAACTACGTGTGCATGCGCTTGGAACCTCCTCGGTTGTTTTTCAGAGCCACATATCATTTTTGCTCTTCACCTTCTGGTGCTGGATAAAGTTTCTTTCATCCGTGAAGAACCAGGGTATTCCTGCTGCGGATATTTCAGTTCGCTCAAGAGCCGCTTGGCTTGAGTCACTCTCTTCTTCTGGATTCTCCTTGCCATGAACTGGTGTCTACACACCATGCACGACTCGTAACGGAGGTCGTCTTGAACCATAAGCCTGATAGAGACCTCGCCAACACGCAGTTGCTGCAGAGTGCCCTCATGGACTTCTCAAAGTCCTCTTGGTTAGCAGCTTAAATAAAATAAACGAATTCGTGCGTCTCGGTCTTATTCAAGCTTCGAAAATGTTCTTTCCCGTGGGAAATAGTTTCCCCATCAGCACTGACAGCAACCAGTTCTCTCCGAATATGGAAGACGAATGACCGGGTGACTTTCGTGAAGGCAGCGATTCCGAAATCAGTGTCCCGCAGCGAAAATGACCACATGTGTCTTCATTTCCTGGGTTAACTTAGGTTCTGCCATGTTTCCAGCAATAGAAAATGGGTTACGCTAACGTACAGAATACTAGGTCACATATTATGTGTGTTTTCAAACACCTGCCTTCATCTTGACTCATTTTGTTTGCTTTACCTGAACTAGGCGTGTGGAACGGATGAGTTTAAAACGTGAAGTATGTGTTAAAGAGAAATGTACAGAAGACTTAGTTTTTTCCTTTTATCCTTGATTAATTGTTATTCAGGCCCGTAAGCCATAATTCAAGCTAGTGTGTAGTCAGCTGGTTGTTTTGTTACAAATCCAGTGCTCTAAAGTTGATACTTCGTATGCGTCTCTGGATATTTCGCACTTGTTTATTTTGCATCTTCCACTGTTCACGATTTATTTTTTAGTTTATCATTTGTATTAAATGCATATTTTAAATGTATAGTAAAGAATGTCGTAACACGACGCGTCTTATCTCTTCTGAAATGCCGTGAAGAAAATATGAAAGATAATTCGCGTTCGGCATTGATGATATTCAGTATCAGTTTTCTTCAATTCTTACCATTCGAATGTATTTCAAGCGATAATTTAGATTGTTACTAATTGCTGTGATTCCCCGTAAAGTCATTGAATATTCGATGTGTTAGATACTCATGTAAATTAATCAACCAGCGCTTAACGGCAAAGTATTGCGGAGTATTGCGTGATTTTATAATCTATTCCACCATCAGTCCCTGATGACAGAAATATAATTCAGTATATTAATTCATTACTTTAATAAAATTCCATTTCTTTCGTGCATTTCACTGACGAGTAATCATAATTTTTCAGATCTCCCGTAATCGGACCACTGGGGGGAGGATCGTATACGATGAGACCGACTCTGCACCTGTCGCTCTCCGCAACGTCGCGGTCCCGGACTGCACCAACACCTCCACGACCGCACGGTCCCGACAACTCGATTCGTCTTTGGAATCCACCTTACGCCACGTTATTCCAGAAATGAAAAAAACATTGCCAACGGGCAGAGACTCTCAACAGAGTTTATGTGTGTCAGCCAACCCTCTTTCCAGTATTGCAGGCCAAAAGTCGCTAGATTTTTCTATGGGAGAGGCTGGTCACCTGAAGTGTCCTTACTGTCCAAAAACCTTTGGTTTTCAGTCTAAGCTCGATCGCCACATTAGGGCCCACACCAATGAAAGGCCTTTCCAGTGTAATTATTGCCCATACAGAGCGAAGCACAGGGAAAACTTAAAAAACCACTGTTACATTAAGCATTCTGAACTTGGAGCTTTGTTCAACTTCTAAAAAATATCTCGAGTAAAATATGTAATTGGACCGTAAACATATACTAATTATTATACCTGACGGTTTTTGGCACAAGCTTCATAGTTAAGAGAGAGGCCAGTTTTTTCTTGTTATTGTGATAAAAAAGAGGCTTATGTGCGAACTTACTGTCTGCCTTGAACTTTTAAAGTTGTTAAAGAAACAACATAAATTCATTTCTTCTTGACAAAAATTTATTCTGCTTGACACGCACACTTATTGAGAGAGTTATTGAAAAAATGGCAAGTTGACTAACTTGTTTGTTTTCGTTTTGCGTCTGAAATCGTTTGAACGTACAATATTGTTACTCGTATATCTCATTTTATTGATTGTTTGAAAGCACATGTTAATTAGGGGAACTAGTACCAAGAGTGTTCGACTGCTCACTACCGAGCTAACATACCTACAGCTAGACCCATACGAGTTTGAGATTTCTTTCGTATGAATGAGATTTTGCCCATCTCATCTACACAAAAAATTGATGAATTTATCGCTGTACCGTACCTGTGGTAATTAAATCGTTACTAAGTGCTCTGTATCGCATCCATTGTTCCTGAACTGTATAAGCTGAAAGGGAGCTTATGCTCTATAACACTTTCTTCCTAGTATTGATGCAGGTCAATTTTTCTAATTATCGATCTTGATTTAAAAAATGCACAGCCAACATGCGCAAAAATTTCATGAGAAAATGCGGGGATTTACTTCTACTCTATAGTGACTTCTGAATGCGACATCGAATCTTTTGAGTAAGATGCTGTGAAGATCAAGAGCTTTGAAAAATGCTGACGTAAGAAACTTACGAGAATATTCGGTAAAACTGCGTTCTCGGCTAAATTTAGTTCGAAAAATTTGTGCTCAACAGCAATGTCGTACCATGAGATTGCTCCATTTTTGCTCCGTTATGCGAAATTTTATGTGTTTAGCATTTTGAAAAATTGCTAATGAGAGTGGTGCTACAAATTATCTTGCTCTGCCACATTCACGTCGAATTATTTTAATGAAAACTGCAACATAGACGTTCACATTTTTTTCATTTTTATTCATGCTGACGCTGTTTGGTGGTGAAGCCCTAATGAACTTAGCATACCTTTTTTTAGAAACAGTCTCAGACGCAGTTAGGCTGTTTGAGAGAGAAGGTCATAACAAAACAATGCCTTTCAGAGTTGTGTGACATATTTACTGTCTTGCAGACATTCACCTTTTATTTCGATTTCTTGGTTACATGTGTTTTTCCGCGTTTCGGTCATGTATTTCATCTAAACCTGGGAATGCCTTTACCGTACTTTGACCTCATTTCCGGCGACCGCTGTATATGTACCGCAACATCTTGTGCAACAATTAAACGAACGTGAATCACAGAAAAATATGTTAAGTTCACTTCGATGAACTTACGATGACCTTAAGAGACTGGGAGTCATCTGTTCCATCCTCTGAGCAGATCGATGTCTGGTCAGGATAACATACTGGAAGGCGAGTGGGGAGGGATGCAATAAATTTGGTTTTTATATCGTAATCTAGTCATTTTCCTAAATCGATGCCAATCTTGCAGACATTCTCCACAGCTCACGAATGTTTCCAGTACTTCTCGAGAGTTACATATTGAAAGGAGTCTGAAAGATAACCTTGGCAACCGTATTGATGTTGACAGTCGATAGCTTTGTGTTAGAAATCACGTTTAAACATACATTTCCTGGTACTGGTGTGCTTCCAAGTTTAGTTTGATCCATTAAAAGCAACTCTGTCTCTCTTGAATATATTTGTCCTTCGTTCTTCCTGTGGCCCTCGTCGGAGTCCGTCTTATCATTGTACGCCTCTCAATTGAAGCGTCGTCCAAATGGGAGCTATTCAGAAACCAGAACTTCATTTGTCCTTTAGAATACCGTCGCTTCTATTTACTTGAGAACGTCGATTTCTCTTTTTACTTCGAACCACTTCATTTGGAGAGCTGTGAAATGTTCGATCAGGGAAGACATAGAACACGCAAGGAATTTTTATTCCGGATAGATACCATCTGTTTATGATACCCTGATTTTTGTTTCTAACCTGTGAGGATCGGAATTTGTGTTTACCGCCGTAGTCAGTGAACTTTCGACGCCGTTACAAAGCTAGTAGGCACTGCGGCAACCTTAATCGAGAAATGTTCGCTCGTGAGGTGGGCAACGGCACTAAGCTGCTTACGTTCAGCTGCAATCAGAGGTTGGACGAGGGAATAGGCACTAATGATTTCAGATCAGTATTTTAGTGAGCTCTTATTTTCCCAGTATCCTTCCCCAAATCGTATGGACCTTTAATTGAGATACCTTTATTTACCAAATTCAGCTGCTACTTCTTTGTTCAGGTTCTACGGCATAATAAATTGAGTTAAGGAAGTGACTTGAGTCCGAAAAACAGCAAAATGTTGGAGCACAAAGGTCTGCCTCGACATTACCACACGTCCTGCAATGCGATGGAGGTAAAAACTGGGCTCGTTAGAAGATTTTACTTGCTTCCATTATTCTGGCTCCAGCCCATGTGATTTTTTAATATTTTTTCATACCAGTCCAATCTGTTCTAAGCGCTTCGTTGAGAAAGCAGAGGTTTCCAAATGACGTCTCTTCAATGATGTTCGGCTTTACTGAGCTTACGGCAAACAGTTTTATTCGTTTTGCTTATTTAAATCTGCTGTCACTGCAACGGCAATTACCTGATGATTTTCCACCACATAGCGTTTAAACATACGTCGGTCTCCTTTTTCTCGTTAGTGAGTTTCGAAATTTTCTCTGAATTACGCTACCTGATGGGATTCGCGACCCTGCCCCAGCTCCCGCGGAGACCCGAGTTCTGGTGTCCTTGACACCGATGCTCGTTCAATTCGAGCTCTGACAATTTATTCCTTTCGAACTCAGTGGGTTCACGTAGCATTGATTACGTTATATTACAGTAGAGATATAAAAGAGAAATAATTTATATGATAAATGCATTTATCTGAAATAAAAATGAGTATTAATGAGTTTTCAGAATATGTATTTGACACAAAAAGGCTCATTGAAATATTGAGTCTAAGTCTCTACTGTTTCCATTATTTTGTGCAACCCCTGTGTAGTCGAGGTACATTTACAATTACGTCCGTGTTGCACTCGCTCAATCTGGAGTGCACGAATTGGATTATATTTTTAAAAATCGAACAATTTTTTTTTCTAATCGATCAATCTTGAACAGCTAATAATTGATAAAAATTATAGTTTAAGTGAATTCAATACATCCAAAAGAATTATCGCAGGGTCTCAGTATTACAGCAATGTTAAGTTTTCTACCTACCAAGAAAGAAAGATCGAAGTGTTGACCTAAGAAGCTCAAGCTCGTTGTGGAAAAGCAATTCCAAGCCTAAATTACCAGGGGGGAGTCCAGGGACGAATGAAATAACCCAATTTGACCAAGCCCTCGTAACGTTCTAACGTTCCTCACGCTCTGACTTGTTTTTTATTTGTACGCTTACAATCTAGAACAGGGTGCAGATTTTCTCCTTAGTATATTTTTGTCATGTAACCCCTCGCGTCTTCATTGGGCTGTTGACTCGATTTTAACGCAACAAAACTTTGAAAATCCCCTTGGTAGGCGTTTGTTGAAGTTTAACAAACAAATATCGATCGCTGACTAGAAATACTATTCATTCAAAGGGAATTCAAATGCCACACTAGAAATCTAAAATTGAAATTACTATAAGCCGTCTCCTGGAGTTATGAAAGAGTGTTTCTTACTCTTTTTTTGCTGTAAAATTGTCCCTTATTTCTGTTATTTGCATTAATTTTTCTGGAAGTCACATTTTTTGCAATTTATCGTCCAATTCATGAGAACATGAGAAACAATGGTACTCCAATGAATGAAATTTTTTCATCACATATTTGTTATTTGCATTAATTTTTCTGGAAGTCACATATTTTGCAATTTATCGTCCATTTCATGAGAACATGAGAAACAATGGTACTCCAATAAATGAAATTTCTTCATCACATACCTGTATACTGTTCTCAAAGTTATTGGTAAAGCATTACCACATCAAAAGTTTGTATTAATTTCACAAAAAGTGATTATACTTGTGTTCCCTCAATTGTGTCTGGATGCGTCATGCACAACCTGACTTCCTAGAGCTGAGTTCAGGGACACTTATGCCATTTCAGCGGGCACAGTTTTTTCAAAACACATTTTTCCCCCAGTTCAGTCTTACAAAGTCAATTCCATGTTTATATTCTATCAATTTTCTATTCGCAAAAAAACATAGTCTTAGATACATATTTGGATGATAAAGTCAGTGCATGCTTTTAAGCAATAGTCTATATGAATGTCAATAAATTTTCCCTCTCCCTGGTGGTCTGATCATGGTGAAAACATAACTTAAACCTTCGGGTTCCCAATTTCTTTTATTGTCCTTTGGTACCTGCACAGCGTGTTCTGCTAGCCTTATATTATTCATGGTGATGCGGAGTTCATTTCTTTTAGTGAAATTAACCCCCAGTTGTTAGAGCTGACTCATGATTACCAGCAATTGAAGCGTTTGCTCTAGTCCGTTTTCATCTCGAATGTATCAATATATCTAATCCCCTAAGTTCTTCCTTTTTAATACGATAGTTAAGGCTCCCTGGTCACTCCTGCGGTTTTCTCGTTTGTGTGTGGGGTAAAAATTCTACTATTGTGAGTTCAGACATAAACGTACGTTTCGTTTGAGTTCTGGTTTAGCTCTTTTGCCCCTGAGTTTTTGTTTGTTTCAGTGAAAATTACGAATTTACTCTTTGGTTTGAGCTGTTGTGTGCCTACTTGTTTGATGGATATTTCGCTAGAT
>VOMN01132976.1:0-56772 GCA_014899125.1 Orchestia grillus | reverse complement strand
ATCTGATGTAAATTACTTGAGGTAAATAAATGTTTACAAAAATGTTTACAAATGTTTACAAACCTAAATGCAATTCTCACGCACGCTTAAGTGTTGTTTGACTATTTTTCGTGAAGAATTTGGACTCAAAATTTAGCAAGTTAAGCAGATAAGTCAGCACAAATGTTCGTATAGATTTTTTAACTTTTTGCTGGCTTATGGATGGCAGTGATACAAACTCCGAAAAATGCGCTGCATTACTGGGCACCGCTCTCCAGCGTTCGTTACTTTTTGAAGATTTAGGCTAAGCAGAAGCAAGCTCAGTTAATGCAGAGCCAATCTCAGTAAGAGGATCTCCCCCTCGTGCGCTAATAAAAGCTAATCATATGAGTTTTGTGAAGTCATACGGAGCATTGCAGAATCTTCGAAGATTTGTGACCAGTATTCCTCTGTAACACAGCTTGTGAACCAGTTTTGCGTTGCATATTGGGGGTTCGATGGATATAGTTTTGCTATTCAATTCCTTTTTTCAACTTACGGAAGTTATTTGTGATTTTGATATAGTTTTCTTTTTTTTGAGACTATTTTAATAGTTTATAAGTACGACTTTTAAAAATATTTTGAACACCTAAAAATGTTCTAATTTTTTGAAAAATATTTAATGATGCATTTTCGAATTTCGTCGTTTACCAGTTCTCACTTCAAGCATTTGATTTAATACTTGAATCTGATCCGAATAAGTTGCAATAATGTTAGAGCATATTTGAATAATATCAGAGACGTTCATGACAGAGTTCTCTAACTTCTGCACTTGTGTTTTCAATATCCAATCAAATGGATTAAGGTTAGAGCTCAGAGAACAAGTTTAAATTACCGGAAGTAATTTGCTTCTACATTACTTGCATGTAATGGCTCAGGGAAATGGACATTGGTCGAAGGAAAGTTTGTATTCTAAACGTAAAATAATAAGTGGAGTAACCAGGCGAAGTCGTCTGGCTGCTGTGGAAATACTTCATGTGTGCAGCGAGTTACAAAGATCGTTAGAGAATCATTTCTGATCCTGATTGGCACTAAGAAAATTTTTGTTTTTAATAGATGCTTGATTCGTTAGAATTACAAGCATACGCGATAAACTAGCGATATTCCACCTTAAAAGGTTATTGACGGCACCTTACGTACGATAGTTCAATTCAGATATTACATACTACGACATAATAATCTATCGGATTCTGACTACATTTTCCATAGAAAATAATTTCAGAATAAATTTAGCACTCCTATTTCATTCTTGGTAATTTTGAAAAAGGGATAGAGCTCCGCTTTTGATATCTCACATGAAAATTGCGGCTCTTCCTTTTAAATATCATTGAGATGGAAAAGGGTTCTAATCAAGCTTATAAAACGATAGCAGCCAAGGAATAAATTTATTAAGACCTTTACTATACCAAACATGCGTTTATTAAATTATGTTTGAACGCAAAAAAATTGTACAAGTTTTTTTGCTTCTTCAATGACTTGAATTGAAATATCTTAAGGAACTGCAACTGATGAGATTTCTCAGGCTCTGATATACGGTCTTTGGAAAAATTAAAGAAAAATATGCCTTGTGTCAAGCTTATATACATATAATTACAGTACATTGTACCAAACTCAAGGGATGCTGTGCGTGAACACCTGCGCATACATTTCTCTCCTACTGGATTCTCTGATCAGATCTGACATTACAGACCACCAGAGAATTATCAGTTTTGATTGTTTCAATATGACAAATACCCTGCATTTCGAAGAGAAATTACCACAAAATGCAGTCTCGTATTTATTGACAAAGTCTTGATGCCATAAGCTGAGCGCCGTATGTATTGACAGGCATCAGGACGTTTCCATGGTGAATATATTCCAAAAAATTTTCTCGACAGGTTTTCAATGTGACAGGCTGAACAAGAACATCAATAGATTGACGAGTTGAACGAATTACAAAATCCCTGAACGTGCATTTAATTTTGTAAACTGAACAGTTTTCTAAACGTACGATAACATGCGAACTGCGCTCACATATCTGACCCAGAAGCGCACGGGTTAGAGTAGATAACTTTCGGGCTAACTACTGGTTAGTTTTTCTATCAGGCCACTGCAAGGCTGTTTTTCATATCCACTTTACCTCTATCGCTATCGTTTCCTAAAGCTACACTGAATTCTCACACTCAAAAGAAATTGAGAGAGACGAAGTTTTGAAATGCGTATTTCTTAGCTGCATGGTGCTACAAAAACTGGCGAGCAAATATTGACAGCTGTGGAGTGATCATGGAGAGAAAATTGACGAAGGAACGATGGCAACACGCAGGAATTTGAAGTTTATGGCTTCTTCGATATTGGCCCGGGAGATGTGAACCGTTTACAGATCGAAGGTAAAGAAAAAAGAAGAAGAAAGCGCTGATTGTAATTAGCTGCGAAAATCTTTTGCGCCTCGCTTCACCATGTTGCGCGAGTACTGATAACAAGGACGTGAAATGATACCTGAAAAAATTTCCAGTAGCTTATGAATATTATCTTTCGCTTAAAATGAGCATTTGCTATCGAAGTACTTTGTAGATAATTCTGGCGTACTGTATACATTTTAAGTTGGATTTCTAATTTTTAAATTTTTGACAAGAATTTTACTGCTGCAAAGTTTGTATAAAAGAGTTTACTCCTCGTACGTTCGCTCCTGACAGAATCGGGGCTTCTTTAGCCACAACTGACGGCTTTATGTTAACAAAAATTGCCCACAATTAATTTATTTATACAATTACTTTACGGAAATCGTTCTTATTTTGAACTGCTGCAGAGATAAACAGACAAGTTGGCCATTTCATACCAAAACGGAGGGTGTTTATTCTAACTTTTATCGACATTCAGTTTTAATTTCACTTCATATGTTTGATGAGGAGCCTAAAACAAAAATTGCACTAGACAGACAGAATATACATGCACGTGATGAAAGAGGGAAGTGAGTGTGCTCAAAAACAGGATTGTCGTGCAAGTCAGTCCGTCTGCCCGCACTGTAAAATTACTCCACAAACTCGTACTACTGTTAGGTCGAGCATCAATAACATGAGCTGATTACAGTTTACGAAAAATGTATTCACTATGCGTTGAGATTTTATCACGTGCACATGTACAATTTTAATTTCGAGAACTACAAGCGCTTGGAAAATGTACAGAAAGTTGGAAACCATTAGGTTGTATCAGATGCCATCAGAACAACACATATATGACTCATGAAGCACACAGTTCATAGTGGATATATTTCCCGTCAATTGCACTAATCTTTTAGAGAACCCTAGCGGATAATTCTTTCTAAAATAGTACTACACTTTAAAATTGCATACGAGCTGTCAATGTAACTAATACAATGAAACAATTAAAGTATCAAAATTTTAGTATGGGTTGATCGTTAAAACCGAACATAGTGTCAGCAGACTTAGAGCTCGAAAAAGATTAAGTTCATTCTCCAAACTTCTCTGAACATTACTGAGACCCAGTTTACTCTATGACCTCATTGACACTTATCAATGTGAGAACACTCCAACTATTGCTAGTGTTTGATACTCAAAGGGTTAAATGAAAATCAAGGGTCGCCCTATGATTAAATATTTCAAAGCACAGCACACGTTGTCATTTCCCGTGCGGAAGTTGCAGACGCATGTTCATTTCAAGAGCCATGGCACGCAAAACAGTCTTTATGAGATCGATCATAGATGGCCACTCTCCCCTGGCGCCTTCTGGTCAATGCCGGTTTGACCCTGAAGTTGCCTGACATCGCACGAAAATGTCCAGCATTAACATGTATTTCCCAAGTCTCGTGAGCTAGCGTCAATTTGAGATTTACAGCGATAACTCGAATCATTTTTTAATTTCATGAATTTGTTGTTTTCCACATTGCTTCTTATAAATATTTACTGTATTTATGGAAAAGAAGGGCTTATTGCTTCCCCAGTCAATTCAGCTGAACGAAAAAGTTTGTCCCTTAAAAGTTATGATCAAAAGTTTTATGCAAAAGTTCATTTCAGATTTCATTTCATTTGTCTTTCAATTCGTAGGTCGTCTTATACATTGAAATTTTTTATGTATTCTCTGGATATGGCCTGTTATGTGAAATGAATATTGATAAAGATGTAAATGAAACTCTAAAATTAACTTAGAAAGGTATAAGCTGAGTTTCGAGTTGAAAAGATAACTGTCTGTCATGTACCTGAAGCATCGAACATTGTTTTCGAAACTTGCAATTATTTCGGCTCCCAGAAGCATGACTCAAGAATTAGTCCCCTTCATAGTACTCAGTGATTCTAAGACTTTGATTGCTGTGTATTTCAATAGACAAATGGAAAAAGAGCTTGTGTCATTTTTTGGTACGTTTTAGATTGGCTTCGTTAGGTAAAGGGCAGTACAACGTACGCCAAAGTTGCGTGTCGAGTTTTACTCGGTTAAAATTTTTTGGTATTATAACTGAATTGAGGCTGCACACAAAGCAGCACATTCGTTTCGGCAGGATGTGTGTTGTGCCGACGTTCAATGCGAGGGCGGCTGGCTGCGTTCGGACTAGACATGAATAGTCTTTCTCCGTAATGGGTCCCAGACTCTTCAACTCTCTACCCAGATATCTGAGAGAATGCGATGGTTCCCTGGATGTCTTCAAGAAGAAGCTGGATAACTTTCTACAACTATTCCTGATAGGCCTCCCTTGCCTCACTATCATCAGACGGCGGAGGGAAACGGTCTCATTCGACAGCTCGCGGATATGCGAAGGGACACGATGCACACAAACCGGCGGCACCCCAGTGTGGCCAGCGCATAACGGCTCAAACATTTTCTAGATATTCAAGATATTCAAGAATCACTTTCCAGCGATAGAATGACGATGGCAGTATAACATTTTCATTCTATTCAAGTTAAATTTTACTTCTGCTGGCAGTAACGTAAAGTATCATAGTTTTGCGGAAGCCGTAAAGGTATTTTATGTAAAGGTATTTTATTCAAAAATCAATTACTTTATAACTTTTCCAGATTTTTATTGCGTCTATTTATCATGCTATTTTAATTTTTTTTGCTCATTTTCTATATTCATCTGACATTCCAGTTCTAACGGTAACATTTTTCATCAACGCTGAATGCGTTTTCACACATCGAGGTATTCTGTGTGAGCAAATGTATATTCTGTTGCATTTCTATTTTCTACTTCTCACTCTAATAACTTAAATAGAGTAAACGTCTGCAGTCCTTGAAAATATATGAAGAGTAATTTTTGCAGTCATTTCTCACGTAGCAATTTAACTTTTAATGAAGACCAATAAAACGAATATGGTTTCAATGGATACGATACCAGGTAGGTATCGTTTTGATTCACGTAAATTTCGTTATATCTTTAATGCATGTCTTCACTACCGCATCATGACCTCGGCTTTCGAATTGCGTCATTTCAGTTGACATATTCACGTCCTCGTCATCCTGTTATTGCGCTAAAGAAAACTAATTCTAGTCGAATTCGAATCTTGAAATAAAGGCAATAAAAACATACCAGTTTCAACTTGAAAAAGTTTCTATCCCTCAAGCCTTCGAGCAGTACATTACTCATCTTCAGTAGACTGTAAAAGAAGGGACAAGTCTAACATAAGTAACTACATTGCTACAAGTTAGACTAATTCTTTCGCGCTCAACTCACCTCCTTGGATAAAGCATCATTAGGCCGCGAAGACGGTTTTCGACTATCACCAGAAATTGGTGACTTCGACCGAAGCTATAAGCATCCATTTGCGTCTCTCCTACTGACAGCCCATTTTTCCACTGAATGAGAGCCGTATTCATTCGCTGCCTCATTTGCATAAAATTTTCAATGCCAGTCCGAACGAGTGCGGTTTATCAAGATTTAAAAATTCTCCGTCGTTCTGCCTTGGCAAGTTTTTTCTAGTTATTATAGTAAATTGCAGCATTTCTTCAAGACAATTTTAAAATATTGTTGGCATGTTACTATATAGTCAGAATATTAAAACAGCTCAAGATAGATCGTAGGTTTGAAACCTCTTTTAGTACCACTTTCGTTTTTCACACATTCCAAAAAAGCGTCCTTTGAAATACCGTCTCTTAATGAATCGTAAAAGATACCTGCGTGAATTATCATGATTGCTGACATTGTTTGTACACTTGGATGTATATTGTTCGATACGAAACACACTTTTATGATATCAGCCTCGTGTTTTGTCAAATTTGGCTACAGTTACCTGTAGGTAGGTATATTTTTTAAAACTGCGTGAAACATTTCTGTGAATTTTTCACTGCATTTTCTTTCGAAAGTTTCCGAGCCTTCTTCATACGAAGTGCCACTATAGATCGCCAAGTCCTAATATGGACTCGTTTTTTTACTTAGATATTTTTGTGTGACCTCTGCAGTATTGAGTGCTGAATCTAGACCGGATTGCGGCCGTCATACTTAGAGCGAGAAATTCAACTTTACCTCTTTCTACTGCATGACATTTTTTACCCTTCGACGCCGAATCCTATACGATCTAAACATCAAATAAATATTGCGTTGTGATTCCTCTTGGGTAATTTCACTGTTTGGAAATCTGCACAGTTGCATTTAAGCATGTGAGGATCAATGAGGGAATGGGGATAGGGAGGTTTGCTTTCCGTGATGTCCTACTTGCCGAGTAGTCCCTGCTCTGCCCTGCACACATTGTCTGGACCGTCTTGCAGAACCCGTTCGTCACGCTGCCTCGCACATTTGCCTGCTGGTGGTTGTTAATCTTTGCTGAACCCCTCTGGAGGCACCTCAACTGCCGCCTATTGTTTCTCTGTGCCACGAAAATTTACTTTGCAACGTGCACGAAGCTTCAGTTCTACTGGACCATGAGACTACTGTAGGTTCCTCTGTAGCCAGAAAACCGAGTTCCCGCTATTTCAACCATCTTATAAATCGTCGTAAGTAATTTTTTTTAGAAAGGTGTGCTCCCATTGACTTTTACAATTTCTGAGAAATGATGTCTTTGATCAAACGTGATCCGGATTTCACAGCAGCCCCAACATTTTATAGCTAGATTCGCCCTACATATCAGTAAGCTTCAAATAAAATTTAGAAGCAGGCACAGCGAGGATGAGTTGTACCGCGATCCCCGTGCGAGATTCACTTATTGATGAGAATTGAAAAGTAACTATAACAAGCCTGGAAAAGAGATACAACATTTAACACCAAATTTAATGAACTAAGTACTAGTGTTAGAGGACAAATACAACGCGAGTACATTTTCAGCAGGTGTTTTTCATTAAATATCACAGCGGTGAATTTTGCATAAATACGAGCTACCTCACTCAAAATTTGAGCAAATGTAAAATCTTAGACAGGCGCTTGAAGTATTCCGCAGATTTTGCTGGCATAAGTTAATTCGAGTTTTTATGTTCGTTTGATGAACTCATTAACATTCTTTGCAGTGAGGAACTTGATAGGATTAGATCTCAGTTGAACTCTGGAAAGACCTGCGGATGTTTTTCAAAACAAAAAACGTTTGGAAGTTACGCGTAGCCAGGAGAAAAGCCGAGGATTCCCTGCCTCCAGGAAAAGACAAAGAATAGTCGTCGGAGGCAAACCAGGCCTGATTTCGCTTAATCTATTCAGAAGACGAAATTTTGTGCTCCTGCAGGTAAATAAACGTGAAGCAAAGAGAAATTAATCTCTTCGTATTAATAGAAAATTGTCCACTTCCTTAGGGAATAAACACTTTTCAAATTTATACTGACGGGTCCAAAAAATGCACTCGCTGTGTGTAATTCGATAATTTTGAAATAAAAAGACTAACTCTTACAAATGACGTGCAAAGTGTAGTGTAACTATTACATCAGTTATGGAAAGGTGGCACTTCTTGATGATTTGAACACATGTACGGATCTTTTTATTCGAAATTATTTATTACAAACAGTGAGTACATTTGTCTGGTCCCCTTTGTATGTTACGTTCCAGTGTGCCTTGATGCATGTGCAGCAGCTATAGGATAGCGTTATACGAGTTACTTATCGGAATCGGTTCTTCGTTCTATCACTTTGGAGACTTACGTTTGAGCAAACGGCTGACTCATTATAACGCATGAATCATCCGTTGAATTACAGTGGAGATTATAATCCAGCATTCTGTTCAGCATCCATTATATCCAGCATTCACTATATTCAGCATCCATTATAATCCAGCATCCATTATAATCCAGCATTCATTGTATCAAGCATCCATTATATCCAGCATCCGTTATATCCAGCGTATATTATAATCCAGCATTACTAGAGTCCGTGGTAACATCGGCGCCCTGGGTGACCGCACCCTTCATATTAGGAAAATGAACATACAAAACATTAAAGTCTAGTATCCGTAAAAGTTGTCATAGGTTTTAATTTAGACGTAAGAACCTTTATCAATTTCAACATGTTATACCGTTGGGTTTTCACTGCCTTACAACTACTGCCTTACAACCATATGAGGGATGTGAGGTTTAAGCTTCCTTTTCCAAGGGAAGCATTCCGTACTTACGTGAAATTCCGTGTCTGAGCCGGGAGTCGAATCCTAACTTCCCGGGTGCGAGGCTATCACGCTAACCAGTACGC
This sequence comes from Orchestia grillus, assembly GCA_014899125.1. Classification (NCBI taxonomy): domain Eukaryota; kingdom Metazoa; phylum Arthropoda; class Malacostraca; order Amphipoda; family Talitridae; genus Orchestia; species Orchestia grillus. The sequence continues at coordinate 48,174 of VOMN01132976.1, read as the reverse complement.
CATGGAGCCTTTTCAGCAGTGCTGCAGTAATACACGTGCAGTGCTTGTCTCATGTGAACAATTTTAAGCGCATCCTGTCGACAAGACAGTCTATTTTAAGGAAAATGAGATTTATTTTCAATAAGTTTTTCAAACACGGAATTGCTGCATCAGTTATTAAGCTACTCGAAATAAATGCTCGCCAATTTTCTTTGCTTCCAAAGATCACTCAACGGAGACCACTCATAATTAAGGAACTTCAACATTAATTTACTGCGTAGTGATATTATTGCGCGGAACGTAGTCTTAGGCCGTAGTTCCATCCAAGTTTTATTAATTTGAGTAATAATTCGAATCACGCTCGTAATGTTGCCTGGAATTATCGTGAATTTTATTTTAATTTCTTTCAGTTCAAACTCGGATAGCGAAACTTTCTGAATAGAAGAAATAATCAAAATCCCTTGAACATTGAACACAAAATATTTTATATATTGTTGATTGGTTCTTAAGCCTTAAGCTGATTTCGAAGCCGAGTAAGAGTTTCGAAATGAATTTATTTTATTTTCAGTGTGGTAACACAAAATACAAGAGAAAAAAGTTCTTCAAGTGAGACAAATATCTCAACATATATTAATGTGTATAGTCTAAAATTTGAGTTCCGTACATTCATAACAACATACGTAGATTCTAATGAAGAAATTACTCGTATACGTGAACCCGTACGAGCACACCTATCCAATGGCGCAAAATTGTACTAGTAGGTTGGAACCATGTTCAATTTAATCGTACATTGCGCTAAATATTCTTATACGAGACTTCATGTGATTAAATTTGCAATTGAGCCTAAAGTGCATTGAAGGTTAAACTACGTATGTATTTATTTGAATATTGTTACACAGCCATCTCAGAACACAAGAATCTGTAGCATGATGAGAACACAATGTGTGTCAACTTCCGTTCATTTTCAAATGCTTATGCGTTCAAATAATTATAACTCCAAATAAATGCGTTCAAATACTTAGGTTTGGAGTTATAGGAAGCTTGAAAAATTGGGAATACTACTCATAAACTGACTGATCATGTTATAAAGTTACTGATAATAAGCTTTCTTCGACTAAAACTCATCTCAAAAGTTTCACACCAATTTATTGCCTTTTCATGGAACATCTCGCGACAGGACGGAGAAGACGCGGAGGGAGTGATTAAAAGTTGTATCAAGCATCTTTTTCAGTTCCCCATTACCGTGCAGAGAAAAGGAAAATAGAAGATGGTGATAAGAATAAGGCGAGAAGACCCTTCTTGCGTTATTACCAGAGCAATTTGCCCTTGGTCTAGAAATGTCCTACACACAGCTTGGAACAGGCAGTTATTCTGTATTTGTGCAAGAGGGAATCCAAACAGAAGAGCTTTGCTAGCTTTTAAGGGGAATTTGTAATTGAATTTTCTTTTATTTAGTGAAATCCGAGCTGTACTCAAACTTGGCAGGCAGTAATTCTCGAACCCTTCGCGAGGATTCTTCTTAGAAGATCCGTGCAAGGACTTTACTTTACAGTTCCATTGCATTTCTTTTGAAGCTCAACCGAGCGTGCGTGCTAGCTTTTAGCGACGCAAAAATGTAAGCCGGGGATAAAAGAAAGGTCTCAGCTGAACCCTTTTGCAGTTCTGATCCATTAGCATCGTGATAAATTCTGCACTGATTCGGAAAAACTCTTGTGCTCTGGAATTGAATCTCAAGTGTAGCAGTTTTAAAATTCTCTTCGTTGAATAATGCATGCAAAAAAATAATTGCGTCCAATTAGCTTGAAGCATTTGAGTTTATTCTGGAAAAAAGAATACTGCTAGACAAGAGTTGGAAAATAAACAAATATTCAATTTAATATAACTGGCTCACGTACGACAGCTGCCTTCCGTAAAACGAAGCGAACATTCGCTCCTCTGTTTTATCCATTTACACCTTTAATTCTTCTCGTTGTTCTTTGGAAAGCCGTGTTCAGACTTTGAAAATCTCAGGTTTCACGAAATGAAGAAATTTAGGCGAGGCTGAAGTGTAATTAGCACCAGGATTTGCGACTCCATTTTTAAAGCAATTGAGCTCGTCAGAATTAGCTTCCAGCTCCCAATGGCGGCTCTGGAGCCTCGGCCAAATGGTCGAAAGCCTCAACACTTCCTGCTGACCAAGGAACTGTCGACCTCATTCCGTCGAAGTTTAAAATGCTCGAGGTCTTTACCTACCTACTCACTGGAAATTTAGATTGTCCAGATTGCAGGGAATTCCAACTGAATTATCGTCATACTTGCGTTAGACGACTGTAGTTTACAATGTACATATTTACTCACGGACCGTGAAATTCGTCAAGATTAAAATGGGTACAGGTCATTAAAACGTTTATCTATTGTTGAAATGCATCCGTGATTGTCCTAGGTAAACGTTTTTTGTGTCCCGGCTTTGTGTAATAATTGACCTGAATTATTTAAAAAGCCTACATGCAAATGTGCCCAGAGTTTGAAAATATCAGTTTATTTCTTTCATGAGAAGCATCTTATATAATACTCTTCACAGTGAAGCAAATTGAATCATTCAAAAGCAGGGAAAACTCTCACACGTTCATTCAGGATTGGAGAATTAATCCCCGGTTTTTATAACACACTGCGCAAATCTTCGCCCAGCCTAGGTTTTGGGGCAGTTAAGAGCGGTAAAAAGAGCTCAGACTGCCGTCCTGTTTTTGCATTCTGCGAAATAATTCAATCCAAATGGCTCTAATCCAGGCATCGTACACCGAGCTCTGCGCAGGCGGTCATGGGGGGGCACACCGGCCGTGGGGGCCGTCGTAGAGTGGGGGGCCTGTGGCAGCCCAGCAAAATAACTTGCGATATGCACTGGATATCTGCACTTCCTATCTGTTCTTTTCTATCTAAACTTCTTATCTGCACTTGCTATCTGCACTTCTTATCTGTTACTCTTCCCATTTACTCTTCCTATCTACACTTGATATTTGCATTTTCTATCTATTCTTGCTATCTGCACTTCCTGTCTGCATTTTCCAATAGGCGCTTCCTCACTACCAGCTACCACTGCAATACAGCCGAAGTGCTACTGCATGTCTTTCCCTGAATGTACTTCAGTGGATAGAGTTATGTACTACATCCAGTAACTTGGAAAAGTCAGTTATTCTAGATTCCTACAGAAGGGAATCCAAACAAAAGTGCAGTAATACTTTCGAATTCGAAACAGAATTCTATCCCAGCAGCGGAGCCATGGCCTACTGCTTCTCTGGCCTTTTTCTAAATTTTCGTTCAATAATACTCAAAAGATGATTTAGGATTTAAAATTTAGACGAAATTTAGAGTGCATTTAGTTAAAAGGGTGTTTGTACCACCATCGAATACGCGAATTTATTATTTGAGTTTCATTATTTCTTCAAAACAGGTTTTGTTTGTAAGCACGTCGACGGGGACAAGGTGGTGTAGGAATAGTCATGTACAGAATGTAACTTTTCATTTTTTTTCACTAGAAAGTTATGTGAAACCTGCTGCTTGCATGCAATCGGATAAGAAATACATCTTTCTTTATTCAAATGCCAAAATTTTTAAAGTTGTTATTGGTAGATGAAATGTTTTTTACCATTTATTCTTTTAGTTTTTCTGAATAAGTTGTACAGCCACCATGAGTGAAATACAAACTTTCAGAAGACAAAAACAAAGTGAAAGTCACTGTCCCATTGATATTTGACCGTCAGTTTCTTTGGTACGTACAAGTATTTTCTTATCATACTGAAAACTTTTGAAAGTTCAGTTGAGAATGCACTGACAAACCCTGGAAAATGCGTACGGCCACTGATATGCTCGTATAATGCGCACGAAAATGTTTTATTGGTAGAAAAATTCGGGCTCAGCCCAAAACACTGCTTTTAAGGGTTTCCCGAGAAAATCCCTTTTCTTGTCGACGAAGGGAAACCTTTTCTTGTCGACGAAGGGAAAAGCCAGCATGTCGACGTAAATGCTGGCTTTTCTTTGACAAGGCGTCCCGAAAAGAGGATGAGCAGCTCTGGGTGCAGGTCTGAAAAGCCTTTGCTGGAAATCCAATACCGCCGAAGAAAATAGCTAGTTAGCCCTGGATCTTTATGGAAAATGAAGTAAATAATTTTTCAGGAATTCGAAGTTGAACTTTAGGTTACACGAATTCAGCAAATTCATCGGCCTGGATCTAACGCATGTAAAATGTAATCGATTCATTGAAAATTACCGGCTTCATGAGTTTCTTCGATTAAAAACATCTGTTTCAATGAAATGTAACTGCTTCATCCATTACTCTTGCTATCGAAATTGCAGCAAAAATGTAACTCTCAAAGGTATCTCTTGTTGCAGTATATTTGTGTCAAGTTCCAGAGCTAAATTTCGTTTTATATGGACACCATTTCAAGCAATTACTGTGCCATTGCAGTGTTTCAAGCAAGTCAGAAACAAGATTAGCCCTTCGTGAGGTGAGGAATTCTTCAATGGTCAGCCAAATCTTATGATAAAAACCACTTGGACTCGGCTTTTTACAGACTACAAACATCGGATATCTAGTACATAGTTCCTAACTTACATCACACAATCAATAATCATTATTAAGTCGATCATGAGCTAGATCCATCCACACTCAATTATACTTCAATGTGGTGAAAAATAATCATCGTAAAAAAGCGACTGAACGAAATAAAAGTAACTTGAGTTCAATCCCATTACAAGTCAGATCTATGGACACTCAGCTATGCTTCCATGCCGTGAAAGGCATTGGGAACACCTATTTTATACGTATTGCAAAATGTTCGGCTTACCAATTGTGTGTTCTAGCCAATCTAACTTCAAAGGTAGCACGGGGGATGTTTTTTTCGATATCAAACTGATAAAAAAAAGAGCTCTCCTTGGGATTGTGGCCAGTTGTTCTTTACATCTTTGGCATTCTATCCATGGCATAGTGACCATTTATTTTGGTTACCCTGGATGTAGACAGAGGAAAATGTGCGGTCAGAACCCTCCATTTCGTCCATTTCCATCCGCGATGGGTAAAATAGTGTGAGAATTGCTGTCTCAAATTAGTATAAATTTTCTTGGATAGGCTTCTAACTTTGGAATTTAGCTAACTCGCTCTTTCGAATCAATCGACGGAGACTGAAAGCTACAATGATTTGGATTTTATAACTTGAAAGTATGCTGGATCAATAGATAATCTTCTGTCCTTTTTTGAACTATAAAGGGAGAATATGGTTCAAGGCTGTTATTCATGAGTGACCTTCAAGGAAATTAAAGAGGAAGTGTGAAACTTAGTCCAATTATATTTATTAAACGATCTCGTTTAATCAAACGATCGTAATGCCTTCCGGTAAGTTAAACCGGTGAACTTCATGACGTTCATTGGTAAGTTAAAGCAAAGTATTTACAATGTACAAAGTAAAAAAGCACTTTTGAAATATTTTCATTCAGGGCATCATAAGCTGTTGAAGCACTTTTTCCTGATAGAATTCTAGTGAGAAAAGCAGCTCGAAAAAAGGGATACGACTGCAAGCCGCGCATCATAAAGCGACTCTATGATCGCCGTGACGCACACGCCTGCTTTTCTCTGGAGTCTGTCGTGCAGGTGTGCCGTGAGAGCAGGTAAAAACTTCTTATATATTTGTCTTTGAATCGCAACGCGGTTTCTCTGGTGTTTTCATTATTTTGTATATCCTGTGTTGATAAAGCGTTCTCACTGAGTTTCCGATGCAGATGCTGGAAAAAGAAAGATCTGAGATAGAAAGCTATACTATATAAATTCTTTCGCATTTCAATTGGGGGCGATACAAATATTCCATAAATGAACCACGCGTTAGAAATATAAATTTATTCAAATTTCAAGTCCAGTACGGACTTCATTTCCGTTGTGAAGGCACAGCTGTATTTTATTTATTTCACGAGCGACTCCAGTTGGTAAGCTCTGTTGGTGCAGCGGTGCCAGCCCGCACGATTGAATTTGCCGGGCGAAATTATGCTCTCGGGATATTCCAGTAAAAATAGAACACTCGAGCTGATTTTGTGCCCCAGGCCTGATGCCCATCCAATCTGAAGAAGCAGATTTGGACGGCATCTCTCATTGATATTCATTTTAGACAGTAAGAGATGCCGATTTCACTTCTCTCGTTTCCGGGCAAAAAAATCAAGCTTGATATTCTTTCACGAAAAGGTCAATATGCTGCAGTAAGATTTGGTCAGGTCTCGAGTTTCCGAGAATTTGATTTGAGTAGCAGCAATACGACGAGAAAAAAGAATTTTTGCTGAGAACCAAAGCTGGTCCACCAACCGCTAAAACATTATTTTCAATTGAGAGCTAGTTAGAGTAATGATAATAAAAAAACATATTACAGAAGATTAAACGAACCCTACACAGCGCTGGTCATTTCAGGAATAAAATACTTGCCTGACAGCTCGAGGCAACGTTTACCATTTCTGCTCTCGTGCAAGCTGGAATAATGCTTTACATACACACTTGTATTTGCTATTAAAATTTCGGCACCCATGATGAGCAGCATGCTTAAATGATTTAAAATATAAAGTTTGTTTCCCTTTCCACGACTTTCATTTCGAGTGACGTTTACTTTAACAGTATATTCATTTGTTAATTGAACACGGATTCTGTTCTGCTTCGCTGAATGTTTAGGCCTACTCGGGACGAGGCTAAATTTTAGTTATTTTTAAATTGGACCACATTTCCGTATAATATTCTGAGGATCGGGCACTGCATGCTTTATGAAAATATTCAGCAGATTTTAACTCATGAGTCGTGCAGCGTTGCAAGAACTTGATGTCAAGCTTGATTGCTTTTGTCAAAAATTTCTTTTTTTAATAGTGAAGAAAATATTTTACGAGCGAAAAGAAAAACAATTTAAACTAAGCTTGTCACTATGAAAGATGGCGCAGAGTAAGTTTTCCATTCTCGATTTGTTTAAAATTACTTTCTTAACTTGACATTTGTCAAGCGAGGTTCAGTGAAGCTACTGTGAAAAGTCCTCACATTTGTTCAATATGAGTAGCTGCACTTCATAAAATTTCAAATTACTTTATAAATTAATGAGGAGCGCTCGTGGATGTCAGTCGTTCTTATTTGAAATTAAATACTCTTACGTCCTTACTCTTGCCTTACGATGAACATGTTTACGTTTTTAAAGTCACTGCATCTCAGATTCAAACGGTACTTCACACGTCGGAACTCAAATGCACCCACATTTCAGTTTTGCATGGAATTCTGTAGATTTGAATTAATTTACACAGACCAGTCGTTTCTACCTGCTCCCTAATCTCGGCTGGGGCAGGATACCTGCAGCAGATTGCTTCAAAGACCCTCAATATCAATCGCGCAGGCCCTCAACTCTGGGCCGGACCCGCCTCCTGAGCTACCAAGCGCAATCACAGGGGCAGACTCCGTTCTAAAGTTGCAGGATCCCGAGTGGGCAACAGGATCAAGTTTAAAAGTGACCTCTGAAGTTATAATACGGTCGATGCCCGTCACGGAGCAACTTTAATAGCTAGATAATCGAACACGAGTTAGTCTTATTGCTTCCGAAAACGGCGGAGCCAGATAAGTCTTTTCGGAGAACTGCTCGCTGGAACTTTTGTAAACTAAATCACGTTATGGGAAAGACTCATTTAAAATATCTCTAAAGAGGAAGCAGCATGGGGAATTTCATTCAAGATTGATAAAAGAACTCCCAGACTTTGCAGGGAGATTTTTGTCGCTGGACTTTAGTTTTGTTCTTAGCATTTTTCGAAGAAAGTTGGGCAACCCTGAATGCACGAGCCCATTTAACGACATGAAATGAGCTGTCAGGAGGAGTTAAAGTTAGAGTTCAAAAAACGAGCTCAATTTAAATCAAGCGACGAATTATTGTGACTTTTAAAGCTAAGGAAAACTGCAGAAACTTTCAAAAGGAAATTCTCAAGCTGGAACGCTAATGAGTTTGCCAGGGGTATTTCCAACGAGCACAAAACAGAATTTAGGTCCAAAAATCTTGTAATGAGCAACATTAGCATCGGGCAAGTCTAAAATGTCGCACTTTCTACACGAAACAAGGCGTTCGGTATTTTGCACACTCCTTACATACCTAATGAACGTCGTCCCGCACCCAATTTTGAAAACGAGATTCGTGAAAGAATTACCGGAATTTATTTTATTTTGTCTACTTTCTAGTCGTATCGCAGGTGTGAAAGTAAAAGGCCGTATATTTCGTATATAGTTTTACGATGTTTAAATATCGTATATTTTTTAAAACGAAGTTATAATGTCTGACTTCTCCAAGTTAATTTTGATCTAACGGGTAGCAATAACTATTAAAAAATTAAGAGGCTCTTTTGTTCGTCATTTAATTCCATTTAATTTCACTAATTAAGATATATGGAGGGTGGTTTTTCTCATCGTGAGCTACTGTGCAGAGAAACAATGAGGAGTTTTAAAAATCCTGATAATTTCGGAATTATTTGGATGCTCTACGTCACGACGCATAATTGCTCTGTGGAAAGTGATTCATCAGCAAAATTTGGCCAAAACCAAACCTACGCTCCAGAATGAAAGTGAACGAATTAACAGCTTATGTTTTCACTAAGTGGACTGCACGATCAAGTTCTAGTTTCAATTACCGCTTTTTTTTCTAATTCATGTCTCATAGTGGATTAATTCGCTCTCCGAACTTCAACGCTGAATGCGAATTCTAAAGTGTAATCCAGTCTCGCCCAGTTTTAATCAGTCACACTCACTTACGGCCCCGGTCTGCGGAAGGCCAGTTTCAGCAGCACTGCTGTAGAGGAAGTCCGAAAGAAATACTTGTGCGATGCCTACTGTAATCAACAAAAAAGGTAGATTTTTGGCTAACGAAGAGAGAGAGAGAGAGAGCAGATTAACAAAGGGAGAGGAAGTGATCTAGTATTAATTCAACGTCGCCTTATGATCATCAATGGGCCTTCATACGCCTGTGACGAGCATATCGTAATGATGCGTGACTTTCCAGTGCGTAAATACCGGTATTGTCATGATCATCCATTGAAGGCTGTAGTCCAAACAAACTCTGATCTCCATTGCGTTAATGGGGAAATTCATCGATAAATAAGGGCTTGAAATTCAGCTTCGAAGTTAATTCAACTCATGACACAGGATACTCCCACCTCCTTTAATTCATACTCGAGACCTAGTTTTTTCAGTCTATTTCCCTCTAGGGCTTATTCTACCGCAAGGCTAAATTCAGTCGTGTGACTAAATTCTTTAGCCGTCTAACTCCACCGCAAGGCCGTCCTGCCGCCTACTGTGGGCAGTCCAGTCCTACTTTAGTCTCAGTTTGCAGTCTGCTGTCAGCCCCAGCCGGATTAACTCACTCGTCTTCCTAAATTCAAATATTGATTGAAGCAGATGTTTGCTCAAAATATGCATTGAATTTGACAATTTATTCGGGCAGAGATCGCAAGTTTGGGAAAAAATGCTGCAGTTTTGTTTACTGCAAATGAATCATGCATAAATGCATCTTGGAGTTCTGAAACACAGGCTCTGAATGCATTCTATGTTCAACCAAATTTCATCTGGAATATGATATTCAATAAATTAATTTCACATGACGGACCCTCAAGCCAGAAAATTCTTCTGTTAAATGTTCAGTGACTCTTTTTGTGACGATGCTTGAGAACTGCAGCTATTCATCGTGTAATTAGTTCATTCTCTTTTTAAATTCTCCTTTATATAACACCTTGGCAACTCTAAACAACTCCTTTGTGCAACTCGAAATTAGACCAAGAAGTTGGTCCCTTAGGGTGTCGTTACATGCATTGTTTTAATTTATTCGCCATGCTTAAACCACCATCATTTAATCGCAGCATCAATCATCATTACGTTAACTCGGCAAAGTATTCAGTTTTAGAAGTGATTTTTCGTGGAGTCCAAAAGACAACTTTCATTCACAATTCAGGTTAACAAACGGCGCTGTTCGAGTTGCCCAGCCGCCCCTCGCCGTCCCTGCAACCGGAGATGACCATCAAGATAATCGATGATAATCTGGTAGCCCTCTGAGTGTCCATAACAGAATACCTGCACCTGCACCTGACCTTGAAGGCTTTAGGCTATCAATGATTTGTTTTTGTTCGCATTTGTGGGTATTTGACAATGGTCGAGTTATTAAGGAGTTATTTAAAGGAAAAAGACGATACATCATGGACCCACAGTGAAAGTTTTAACAAAACTTGTCATTGCTCATTGTTCATGATGTTCATATCCACATGCAAACCACTTCAGTAGATCTTGAACGCTAACACTGATATTTGACTAAAATACTGAAATTGAATAATTTTAAATTTTAATTCTCTTAAATACCATGTAACCCTCATTAACTAACATCAAGAGAACACAAGTATTTAAATACTTTAAGAAAGAAGAAATGTATGGATACCACAACAATGTACAAATTATTACGAGAAAGTGAAAATACTAATCATTAATGGTAACTCTCAGTTCATGAGACCGCATTGTCTTCTTTAGTTCAAAGTCCCTATTGTTTTAATCTATGGAAGCCGAGGAGGGCATCACTCTAGCGAGCTGTTTGATGGTGCGGCATGTTTGATGTGGTTTTACCGAGTTGGCGCCCTAATTAATAGTTTGTCAACGATTTTTTTCAAGTGTGATGGGTCACAGAACAATTATAATTAATCTTAAAGAGCATGATTGAGTTAAGCCGATCAAGCATTAGAGTGGTCTCCTTGGGGACATATCATAGGAAAGATATTCTCTCACAAAAATCGGTGCCCGAATGTCAGATCTGCAATATACGTAGTTACTGCTACGTGGAGGGTTTCACAAAAGGCAGCGAGTTATTCGGAGTGTAAATTAGAACAAGGAAACTGTTAATTCATTTAAAGGTTATGAGACGGGCTAGGGGGCTTGAATTGAAATGCTTGGAACGTTTCCAAGCTCAAAACCTCGGATTACTTCTGTCATCTCAGCACAAATATCATCAGAAAAGTGATAAATCAATTTTCTTTCAGAAATAGCATTATTGCATGTGCATTTGAATTAAATAAAAATATCACAACAGTCAAGCTTGGTATTTAAAGAGCAACTAATGCCAATTTTCTCTTATTTGTTGAAGAACTTCACTCATTTTAAGTCAGTTTTTGCGTAGGATTCTCTCCAATTATTCCAATCGCAATAATGGAGCTGTGGCACGGATTTCTTTTTATGGTGAGGCACAGAATGTAGCAAAACAATACTAATCATATCAAGGAAAATGAATGGGCAATTATATCTATCAATACTAACTGATATTCTATTGGTTATAGCTTTTATGTTAAATTGGAAGTCCATTCAAAGCCCCTGCTAGAAATTTTTCTCGATGCAAAAACGCTAGCAAATTAAATCTGGAATATTCACGAACGCGTCTTCGTGATTTTGACTCATCTTCTTCATAAGTTTCAGCAAATCGTGTCTGACATGCAGCATTTCACAGTCAATTGCCACATGCAGCAATAGTACTCCTCACGCTCCCCACGAGCTAGGGGCTGCATGCTGTATAAACGTACCCCAAGCATCCCCCCTCCCCCCAGGGCTGGGGAACAAGGTGCTGCAGGCAGCCCTCGACAATGGTTTGTTTGGTCGATGCTCCTCACAAATGCCAGGTCTGGGATTAATTTCCAAGGATCTTTGCACAAAAGCCTGCAGGACTTTCAGAATCTTCTTCATTGATCGAGCCTTTGAAAAATGACTTTTTAATTAATGAAGAACAATGGGAGTCAGGAAGGGCTTTTGACCTTCATGTCTCTCATAATTTTTGGCATAATGGTGACTTTGGAGTCGATGTTTTAAGGAGTAAATACAGCTTCCGTTCACAGTGTCAAATCTTGTATCTTGACGTGAGATATTTTGTCAGAAGACGTTTGAGAAATACTTCTTCAAAATTGATGTCTAAGTTGATATTTTTGCGACTAAAATGCAGAGTAAGTGAATATACCATGAATTACAAAATGATTAAGCGCATGTGCATACATATATATATATATAGTCTGATCCCGTCACTATATAGTTCAAGTTGGTTAAATATGAGTGTTCACGCAGGTCGCTGCATTAGTAAATTATTGTAATTCAAAGTTTCGTGTGTACGCCAGAGATTATATATAAGTGTACGTACCAGCTGAATAGGTGTTTTAAGGTTCATGTTTTACATTAAAATTTGGCTTATTTTTCCTTTCCTCAATTAATATTATTGAAAAACAAAACTACATCGATCATAATAACTGATTTAGGTTTCTTTAGGAAACGCTTTAAAAACTTGTTCATTTCTGAGCATTGGCATTTTTTAAGAAACAGAAATGTACTCTCTGAGGATTTTATCATGAATTTATTCTGTTTATTTTGAGATTTGCACTTAATCACTTACATACATCAAATTGTTAGCTCAAATACGTACGGGTGTGAACTTATCATTCACAGTTTTAAGAACACACGAGGGAAAATTACGATTTGAGGATTTCATCTAACTTTTCCTAATTGTGCCGCGTTTGAATATTTTGTTGCGCTGAGTTGCATCTTTAATTACCGAATAGAAAAATAAATTAAAAGTACGCTTTGTTCCGACACAACCATTACAGGAAATTTTTAATGAGGTTTCAGACTAAAATTTCCATTTAACTATTTATAAATGTGCTTTAACTCTAGCCTGCACGAGTCATGATATTCTTTGAAACATACGTACACTAAAAAAATTCCCGAAGTCTTAGATTTTTTTGAGGACTGAAGGCGAACGTGAATAATAGAGGCGGCGCGACTAAAACTCGCCGTCCTCCCAAGGATGAAGTTGACGTCGGTGTTCGCCTCGAGGCCGTCCTTTGCGGTCTTAACAAAGGGATTTGGAATGATAAACGGCGGCACAAGGTTGGCATTCTCAGCACGGCGCCGACGTCGCGCCGCCAGAATTTGTCATTGTTAGTCGAGGTGCGTTAGAAGAACGCTAGATTTGAATGCCAGCGCACCACTAGACAAAGGGTAACGTCGGGGGTGTGAGGTCTGCGAATACTGTGGAAATAACACCGCTTGATCCGAGATGGGATGGAAATAAGCTAGATTTGAATGCCAGTAATAAGTTTACATCCAAAGTTTACATCCAGAGCATGACGGAAGTAAATTTGAAAAAACGGTCTAAGAGAGCTGCAGTAAAATATGAGAATTCGTTACTGTAAAGTATGAAGCAGAAATAGGCTGTTGCTGAATTCTCATGCATGCCAACATCAAGGGAACATTCAGAAATGAGGCAGCATGTTGTCTATCTGAAATGCTGAGAGATCATTTGAGGGTTATTAGACAAAATAGTAATTTATTTTATTATTGGTCTCTAACTATTCTCACTGAAATTGCTAAATTTCTGAAAAAAAAAACAGATAGACCATGAATCTATCAAATGCCTACTTAAAATCAATGAAAACAAAAAGCACACACTCGTAGTTATAAATAAAAATCTGTAACCTTCTTCAAAGGAGTGACATATCGAGTATCGATAATTTTAAACTAAATTTTCATTTGTTTCAGTAGTCCACCGTATCAGCTCTTACAAAACCAATTTGGTAGCCTCAAAGACGGTAGAATTGAAACAATAATTTCAGATAACATCTGCAGCTCGAAGTCTTCTAGTGTTAATGAATACGCTGTTGTTTTGTTCACGCATCTTATTTTTGAAAGATAGCGTACAAGTGGGATTGCACTTCATTTGTCTGATATTTGTATAAGCATTAAATCCCGTTTACAAGGTTCCAATGTTGAGGACAGATTTTCTCTAAAATTTGGCCTCTTTTGAAGCAGCTCTTCAAAGCTACAAATACGCTATTAATTTCAAGCATTTCAGCAGCCCCAGGCTCTGCCGCAACTTGGTTAGCGACCATTACACTTGAAATAATTACTAATAAACACTGCCACATAGGAAATGAAGTCGAAGGCAAAGCGGTCCTGCTCAAATATGAACTAAAAAGATAAAACAAGGCTGGCATGAAAGGATATGCTGATAATTTTGCTTCCTGACTGTAGTAGCTCAAATATTTTACCAGCTCTTGGCCAGCTATTCATGTGTCACTTCGTTTGGAAATTTCACTACGCAATGAATTTTCTGCTAAAACTCCACGGATAGTACACCCGACATTTAACTATCTAATTTTGCACAAAAAGTAATTAATGAAAATAGAGAGCGACATACAACAAAATGGTGGAATTTTTGCGTATTTTTTTGCGAAATAATAATTGAGAGCGTATTCAATTCTAAAATTTTGTAACATGAAAACTTTTTTATGCTATTTGTTTGTCAAGCTTATGTTATTTTTATTTGTCATTATGTTAGTTGTTTTGTTGAGTCAACTTTTTTTTTAATCCTGCCTCCTTTCACGGGATGCAACGGAAGAGAAGGGCTATTAGAAGCTTTGTGCTTTTCATCAGCCGTAAATGAGAGATTATCGACTACTGCTTCACTTTTGTTACAATATCATACTAGTCAAGCATAAAAACCACACATGATGCAAAAACTGTTTTTAGTTAGAGGGAAATGTGCTAAATAAAAAAGGAAAATAGGCCGCAAAAATACAGGTTTGGAAATAACAAGTCGCAAATTTCAGCTAGTGCCACGGTTCTTTACTTCAAGGTAACATTCCCAGGCTAGAGCATGAAGAACAAAAGGTTATCGAGCATGAGCTAGCACTCGTATCAAAAATATTATTAAGAATAGACATGATCAAGAAAATTTCCTGATTATCAGGAATTTTTAAATTTTGGTAAATTGGAAGTCACGAACAATAAACTGATTGATAATTAATCCAAGTTAAGAGATGAGAAACTGATTGTGCTTTCACTTTGAGTAGATGAAGCTTAATTTATGTACAAAATAACATCATAACATCAAATGAACCTTCAATAAAATGAACCAGAGGTCAAAACATGGCTACAGTCCTCATAGTCCCTAAATATACATGCACTTCATCACGACGAATCAAAAATTGAAAACAATTGGTTCATTCACGCCGGTAAAATGATTGCATTTATTCTTCCTCTATCAATTAAGCAGTTAAGTAAGCTGTTAAACAGGTAGTAACTCATTGGTTATAGTTTCATATTGATACGATAATGCACTTTCTTAGCATCAAATCAATTCAGTTTGCTTATTAACTAAGCAGAACAATATTCCACATTATTCTGAAACTCATGTCTACATTTGTCCTAATCAAATCAGTAATAAATGCATCAGAAAATAGGTTTTAGTTAGATAGAGCCCTCTCTTCTCATGACCGTAAGCAATAATTTTAAGCGTATGTGAGAAAGTAATTTGTTATGAGGTACCCAGTAGTCAAAGTAAGAAAGATAAATAAAGAAAGCGCAAATTATGCTGTAGCAGTCATCTATCGCAAAAATATTGGTGTTATAACACGCCAGAGCAAATAAATTCCAAGCCTGATTCGATGTGTAAATTTAGGGTATTTGAACATGTATCATTGAAATGCACTCACTCTAGCATGCAATTTTTCCGAACAAATCCACGTCAACTAATATGGAATCGTAATTAACTTCTTAAAATTTGAAATACCTGCGTGCAAGTTTTGTGTTTCGGTCAGCCTGAAGGCGACCGCCGAAATAACTTCTACTCCAAGTCTCGCTCAAATAAAATAATCAATTTCATTGTTTTTTTTTCAATTAGCTGATCGATGGTTGACCACAGGTTTGAACAATTAGCTAGGATTTATGGATTAATTTATTATTTCAACAATGCTTCTGAATTTCTTTCATGTTTTCGGTCTCGCGCCCACAGCCCTGACAGCGCCTGACCGCACTCAGAAATTTCTTATTTCTGAATATTTGGTCTGATTAAATCGTTATTAACTAAGAACATTTCAATCTATTATTTAGTCCGGTAACATGAAGAGTCACTGAGCTTTGGTCGAACTTTTTTCTCTGATACTAGACAACGTTTTTATGGCTTTACTTCATCATAGCGATTGGTCAGACTGCAGCGGTGGAGGCATCGATAACTGCATGAATGCTGCCCCCATGTAAACAAGAATTATTTTTGTCACGCCCCTTCAAATGATCCTTCGACTTCAAAGAATCTGTTAATTTGAAAACGTATTTAAAATTTCCGTTTTCTCTCGTTCATATTTTCAAATTGTCTTCGGTTGCACAAATATGTAATGCATCGCAGCCATTTTATTTTCGTATGGTCCGCTCTTCTTCAATGGTCCATTCGGTTTAGCTTGACGGTGACATGCTGCTCTGAGTTTCCTATCCGTATCTCTGATTCTTTATGTTGAAATTAGGATTCTCGGAGCAAGAACAGACCTCCATCGCGCCGAAATACTGCTCTCATTTTCTTCTGCGTTTCCCAATGGCTCCCGATAGTGCCGTTCCTACAAAACCTCTCATTGGAAGTTGGGAGGAAGACGGCCATAGTACGTAATGCCCATAACCTAATATTCCGACGACGATCTCAAGAATAGGCTCTTGGTATTCCGTGGCATCATAGCTCTCGCTTGCACGCCCGGCCTAATAACCGAACATTAAATGCATTAAGCGAAAAATACGCTGGGCGTCTCCGCTCAATACTGGAGCTGTAGATGCCACGACGGCCACGGCTTGGCGTGCCTCGAGGAGCTTACGTCAACCTAATGGAGTTTGTCCGTGTCCAAAAATCCACATTTACAGATTTATTTCAGCCGTTAATATATTAGGGAGACGTGAGTCTGGAATTTATATTAGCTCGATCCCTACCTAACACACCAATATGCTTGTAATTTTGCTGCGGAATATCGACCGTTGTATGAGGAAACTTCCTCATGAAAATTTTATTTGCTGGGTTATGATTTCTCAGCAGCTAATGTAATTTGTGAATTTGTTTCATCACTCTTTCAGTCGGGACATCTTCTGAATATGATCCCGAAAATCAGTAATGGCAAATTAAGATATGTTATGAATAACATTAGTTCGTGTTGATTCATCATTTTTCGATTAGATAATTGACGAGAGTTAGTTTTGACGATTTTGAAACCACGATAAAGACTATGGTACATTCACAAAAAATTATACGTTGTCCATCACTGCTTTACAAAATCCATTTATATTTTCAGGGATGTAGAGGGGTGATTGAGCACAGTGCACATACTCCCCTAATATGTAATGAACTACACCTTTTAATACGATGTAAATCTTATACCATGAATTTTAAAATCCCGAGTCAAGATATCCGTTTAAGCACGCATTATCATCTTTCCTTGCAGCTGGCGGTTTTCCGAAGTAGAAGACTTAAAAATCTCTGAGGAAAGCTTCACATTTACGAACTCACGACCACGGCTCGTCTTGAGTTACTGCAGCACCGCACACTTGGACCTGTTTTGAGGAAGCCTAAAAATAAGATCACACGATCCTGAACCTCGGAAGTGAACAAACAGATTCAAAATTTGCCCATTCTTTTTAGAAATGAACACATAAGCTCGAGGCTTGAGTACATTTAGACGTGTTGTGCAAAAGCTCTCTCCTAGTCCAGTCTGAGGTAAAGTTGGAGATGGAGGCGGCATTTGCGGTGCTAATACCTTTTACAAGTTGGCCAACTTCGCAACGCAGGAGCCGAAATGTTCCATTTTGTAACTTGCGTCCGACGAAGTTTGGAGGCTTAGGAGCTTCGACGCGAGTGTAGATTACAGGATCAAGAGACTTTCCGTATATATAAAGAAAGGTTAACAGCGCGCTTCTCTAGAGGTGTGCCACACTGTGAAACGTTTGACAGTTTCGGATGTTCTAACGTCTATGGAGGACGATGAATTGTGTATCTTAAGGGTAGCGGGTAACTTTTCAAGCAAAACAACGGTGCTCCAAATCATATTTTGGGTAATGAAGGAGTTCAGAAATACAAGAACTTCGTCATCAAAGAAACACCACGTCTCCGTTCGCAAAAAAATGTGGTATCCGCTGAAAAAATTTTTTTAGGGTAGATTGTTTCTCGCAGTGAATTTGAGCATTTTACTGAGCCATTTACTTCATCAGAGCCGCCCCACCTTCAACGTACACTAAGTGCTCAGGATCTTAGGACTATATGTGTATATTGTCTCTTTCAGAATGTTGATATCCATTTCGTTGACATTTAATATTTTCATTCAAACTCGTTTTCCTTTGAAAATGTGTTAGGACTCCTACTCGCTTTGCAATTGCTGTAGTTTAAATTGGTGCTACTATTAGTATGAATGCACATAGCACCGAATAACCCGTGTGAAAATTACTTATTCTATACCTAAATTCGGCCAACTGTTGCGTATCGTGCTCAACTTTTGTTATTTTTTTAAGGCAAATAGTTGAACATCTGAAATGTCTAATACGCTTAAAATATAAATGACTTTTTACTCAAACTTCTTATATTTTTCGTTTTAATATTATGAAAAAGTGTTAGCGTGTATTTATTTACTCTTTGGATACTGTTATATAATCAAGAACTCTTTCAATTTTAGTTTACCCCAGTTTTTCAACATTAAATTCCCCCAAGCGGAATCGAATCACCTATGAAAGTTGCAGAAACCTCATCGAAGTGCCACTGACGTCATTCATTTACATTCGTGTATGACCTACGCCTCCGACATGCACAATATTTCTTCAAAATATTGCATCATACGTCTTTTTCCAGTTTCTACGGGGGTTTTAATTCATCATCTTAGTTTCACTTCGTCTAGTGTTACCGCCACACGCAATTGTGTTGTGTATTTTTCTGGAGAAACGATGTTTCCACAGAATTAGATTCTGGTCTGAATTTTGCTGACGTCGAGACACAGAGAGCTCAGCAAACTTTGCTCAGTTTCTGCCGACGTGAAGAGCTTCGATGGAGAAACCAGTGGGTGCCGGAGACTTGGAAGCTTGATTCATTTTTTGATCCCGAAAATAATCACGGCGTAATATTGGTAAAGTTGGTCGACGCATCATAGTACTAACACTCAACCATAATCTGCTTGCTGTACAAATCTATGCCTAATTAGGTAGTTGTTTTTCAGTATAGAAACATAAAGTTACTGCAAGAAGACGTTTTTTTAATGTGATTTGGATCTGAATTGATCAACTTTTGAGTCTGAGTTTACTGTCTTTAGGTTACACATGTACGGCAGGAACTTACTTTTGAAAAGAATAATTCAATTTTTCCGAGTTTGTCTCTTTAAAACTAAATTTGATTTTGCAGTTATTTTTCAAACCCTGAGTAACCTCGATCTCCAGTTGAGCGTGAATCAACATTTACAAAATGGTGCAAATATTTTGTACGAATTTTTAATGAGTGAATGGTGTTTGATGCTAGTTAAACTTTCAGCACAAATATGAAAAGGAACGAAGATTTCCCTGTTATAACGTCGACAATATATCACGAAGGGACTTGAAGAGTTTTGAAACGCTGATGAAGAATTCCATCGGCGCTGAATTCTCCTTCAGCGAAATCCAATTTTCGAATAAACGCAAGAACTGCTGGGAAATTTCCATTTTCCACTCCAAACAAACCGGTTCTGAAAAATGTGTGACACTCAGACAATTTCGATGCCCGGAGTTTTTTTTTCTGCGTGACAACCCAAACGATATGCATTAGTGTTCGATGTGCATATAATGTGGAAATCAGAAATGTTAGTGCATTCCATTGGGCACATGACTTTCGGTCGCTCATCGGTCATTAATATTATGTGTAAAACTTTGCAGCTCGTGTATACTTGAAGTGAAATAAAATTTAAATAGTGTTCATTTGAGGAGCTTATTCGCGCACGCAAAACCTCAATTTCAAGTTTGCTGCGTTTTTACCGATGCTCCAGTAAATGTCGGAAGTCAAATAATTTTAAGATTTGCATATGATAATCTCTTATGGCAATGCATTGGAATTTTTATTGTCTCATGGCGAAACTCCGAATTGCCTTTGTTTTATAGAACACGAAAAATATTTTTCGCAGTAGAATCTCAGATCATTTCTTTGTGCTCGTGAGTTTGATTGAAGAATGAATTATTTTTCTTATTTCATCCAATATTGGTTTCACTCGGCGAGAGAGTTTCTTGTCTTATTGAGTGAGAGAAGCAGAAATCATGAGAGGAGCTCTGATATGATAAAAGTTCGACGTGAAGCTCAGCAAAAACAGCCATTTGATCCGGTTAACTTCTTTCACCTCGAGCATTTTATCAGAAATATCTGCTCCAATCATCTTGAGCACCTCTGGAAGCAAACGTGCAACATTTACAGAGGCTTTCTGTGAGACGCTCACATTTTGGGCGCAAAAACTAAAGGTTTTACCCCATATCAAAGTATAAGAAAAAGTGCCTCCGATCAACATGAGATACATCGGCTGAGCGGCATGACACCCGTCTTTAAATTACGATCAAAGGGCTATATGAAGCTCTGCCTTTGAAGACTTTTAACGTTCTTGAAGAAGTAGGTTTTACTCCCGCGTTCAGAGTAATTGTAACAGCACAATCGAAAAAACAGTTTCAGAAAAAGAGCATATTCTTTCGTGTACGTAACTGCTCTATTTGAGACTTCGGATTTCCCAGAAGGAAAGTCAAAAACACTTTTGAGCAAAAAATTTTTTCAACTTATTTGCGCAGAAACATGAATTGATATTTAGCGTCATATTATTTCAAGTCTCCTTCCTTTTCAATTCCCTTCGCCAAACTGTCGATGCGCTAATAAATTCCTGGATGCATATACATTTGGTCGCGTAACTCTTTAGACACTCCTTCCCTCTGTATTTTAGGCCTATAGAGCGACCAGCTACCTGACGAGATCGCTAATCCTCCAAGGCGGTAATCGGATGCCAAAATATCAGAGCCAATGCGAATACACGCGTAGATTTTGACGCTCCACAAGTTTTGCTTCAACGGAATGCCAAAACAGCTCCAAATACGGCTTCCAAAAATTACTCGTACACCATTGATTTGCTTCATTTGTTTTTGTTTAAATTCGTCCGCAATTGATAAAATATTTAATCTGCCGCTCCCCAGCGTAAATACTAGTGTAATACAAAAAGCTTTACAGCCAATGTTTTTGTCAGAAGCCTTTTTATATGTTTCAGTTGATGTAGAAAATCCTTCCTATGAAAATTTTATGTAAATCCGATAATATTTAGAATCAGACGATGGTCTTTGAAAGACGTGAGTGTAGCGAAAAAACATGTGTAACATCTAAATACTTTTCCTTTATATTTTCTTACGTCGCATCATACGACAAGGTCATTCTTATGCACATATAAAATATTTAAAAAGTACGTATAATAACTGACAGAAATAACGAAAATGATAAGAAATGTTTTAAATGATACACTCACCTACGCATGAAGCTAAAATACGTCCGTGTAAAATGAATCCGTGTTTGTTGGCGGTGTCGATAGACAGGCGGACCCTAAGAGTATCTTGTAATTATCTTTTTTTTGAAAGAGACGGCCGCTGTCAACACAACTGACATCTGATTGGCTCGCCAACAAATTGAAACATGAAACTAAAATCAGCTACCATCGGTTGAAAATAGCTCTTAGTCGAGAATTACAGTCTTGACGATGGCAACAGCCAGAGGAAAAACAACTTTAATTTATTGTGTGAATTAAACTGTCTTTAATTATTGCACCAGTTCATTTATGTACGCATTGGAAGACACTTTAAGCCCCATAACCTTGAATTACAAGCTTGTCGCTGGCAACCTTCAGAAAAGCAACAATTTCAATGTATTTGCCCAATTTTACCGGCCTAATTAAATATTTTACAAACAATTTTACCGGCCTAATTAAAAGGAACTAATTTTACTCTCCATATATATTTACATAGCAAGTTAAAATTTGAGGTCTTTAGTTTTGAAATACAGGCTTGACAATAGGCACCTATGAAAAAAGCCATAAGTTTAATTTATTGTTTGAATAATATCCATTGTGGCATATAGATGGAGCTTATTTTTCAACTAAGTGAAGACCAAAAAGGAAAAATAACTAGAGGCAATAAGAATGCTGCAAGGCATCAAGGAAATACACAAAAAGATGTAAGCTTTAAGGACAAAAATTCTCATATCAAAATGCGTCGCTTCTTAAAAAGAAACAACATTTCACTTGCGCAGCGCTAGTATTTTACTCAGTACTGAGTGTGAGGTATACTTCTCTCGCATGAGACGTGTGGCATTGGCTGGATTTATCAAAATACGTATAGTACAAGATGCTCAAGATTAATTCTCAAAACTTGGGCCAGTTAGCTCTCCCCACTAGTCAACCCTAAGGTTGACGCTGAACTCCTCTGAAATTAAATCTCTCGTTGACATAGTCTGATCAATAGAAACTGAAATATCATGCGTTACATATATTTTATGCTCTCCTAGGCTAGTGTGGAAACCAAGCTAGGAGTCAAACGTTACCACTCATCAGTAGGTATCAGGAAGCCGTACTCGCCGTGCTCAATTCTCAAAGCGGCTTCACAGGGAGGACGTGTTGCATGAGAGGGCAATAAATATTTCGACGGCCCGCAGTCAACCCCCGTTACATCGAGCTGTTTTTTAGTATTACTGCAGGGCTTGTCGATTCTCTAGGAACAGTGTAGGTCGATTCGTCGTTCAGGATTTAAATCGCCGAAGAATTGGATTTTTTTTAAACTGGGGACGAGAATAGCATGTCGCGCGGTGCTAGTACGTGCCTAAATAATAGTGTATTATGATGAGTCATGGCCGAGTTCAGTTAAGAACAACTTCCCATTGTCATTGTTGTAGGTAAGATTGTTTTGATTAGTGAAGAATTGATTCACGCTTTCAACGCTCGAGTGTGGTCAAAATTGTTAAAAAAACGTAGAGCAAAAATTCATGAAGCTGAAAAATATGATCGATGCAACATTTCATTTTCTAGCTAAATGTGCATATTTCATCATGTCTTGTAAAAACATCAAGTATCTGAAATTATGTCAATTCAACTGAATGCATTATCCATATCTAAAGGCATGCTTCGATTGAAGATACTAAGTTTAAATTTGAATAACAATAATAATGACGTAACTTTTTCCTTCATCTTTCTGTACTATATTAGTACTCTGTAAGGATAGTTTTCAAGGTGGTGAATTCTCATTTCAATGAATACCATAGGTTTGTATACTTTGCATCTGAACTTCCATGAAACATGCGAGATAACTCTATGCGAAAAACTCTGAATTACAGAATAAAACTCTGAATTCAGTTAACTCCGAATTATAGAGACATAAGGAAACAATAAATTCTGACTTTCGGGCTGTTACAAACCATGTGCACTAATGGGTGACTTCAAGGAGATTAACTTCATACTTGTAGACTGAGAGACTTCTCAGTTCCCGGCTGTTTCGGCCTTGTCATGGAGTGGCAGAGCTTGAACAGAGTGGCACAACTGCGAGGGTCTGACCTAAAGGTTGTACATCTGATGCAAAGGGCGCATAGGAAACGCGGCTGATACGTTACATTTTAGGCTTTTTTATCTTATTACATTCATCAATGCATTATTGAATGGAACAGGACGAAACTTATGAATTTATTTGAAAAATGAAGTTCAGCTCATGAAGCAGATTAGCGTAAAGAGATAGAGATAAAGAACTAGGTAAAAAAACATATATTAAAAGGAACTAATTTTACGATCTATCAATAAAAAGCGTTAATGAAAGAAAAAGGTCATAATACAACAGGCAGTGGAGAAATATGTTATTCCAGAATATCAACTCTAGGAAAACAGCTTCATGTGGATGTTTCATAGCCGACTCCACGCATTGAAAAATTATAAGAAAAAGTCATTAGCCGAACTCATTTATCAAGCTAAGGTCAAACGTTTCCCATTATCTTATGAAAGATTTTTCTTTCTGCTTGCGCTGAAGTTTGAGTTTCCAAGGAGTTTTCGAAATTAGTGTTATTGCTTTTAATAATTTCTATTGATACATCGCAGTATATTCTTTCACAATACTTCTGTCTATGTACTAAAAAATAACCATCCACTACAGCTTGCCCTCACGCTGGTACCAACTGCTTATTTCTAATAAATTTCTTCGTAAAAAGCTATGAATTTCTAGTAACGAACGATGATTAGAAATTTTTAGATTTTTTTTAAATTATGAAAAAAGTTAAACTTTTTACGGGTCAATCCTGCGGTACTTCATGTAGAGTTTAAATAGTTTTTCTTCCAAATTCGTAACTACGAACATAAAATGCCGTGTACACTCTATCCACATAAAAATTTATACATCAACATTGATAGATTGTCAGCATGAATTTCTTGAACTCTGCGGCCCTCACCTCTAACAAGGGGACGTTTTTTCTCTTTCATTCAATGTTTCATGTATGTTTGGTGGTCCGAAGCCATGTATGTTTGGTGGTCCGAAGCCATGTATGTTTGATGGTCCGAAGCCATCCTTTTTCAGTTTACGATTTCGCTCTAAAATTCGTGAGTTTCCTTCATTCCTACATTCAATTTTGAAAATTCTTCCTGACGAGAAGGACTTTTTAGATTTCCATTCGAGCTACCTAAAATTGGAAATGACGATAAAAAAATGTGTACTAAGTAAAATGTCCTGGTGTTCCAGTTAGTGAGACAACGCGCAGTGTACGAATTTCTGCATTGGAAACGACTATAATGACGCACTGGTTACAAAACACTTGAACTTCAGGAGAGTTTTCGCAAGATTTTCGCAAAGCCGCACACATCTAAGACAACAAACTCAGGGCGTAGAATTCCTGCGGTTCCATTTGGAAATTAC
The DNA here is from genome assembly GCA_014899125.1 of Orchestia grillus. Classification (NCBI taxonomy): domain Eukaryota; kingdom Metazoa; phylum Arthropoda; class Malacostraca; order Amphipoda; family Talitridae; genus Orchestia; species Orchestia grillus. The sequence goes on along the minus strand of VOMN01132976.1, from coordinate 23,456 downwards.
TAAAAAAGAGAGACGAGTCATAGAAGTTTTTCAGGGTCTTAGGAGGTCTGTGATGTGAAGTCCCGTGACAGCGGAGGGTCTTAATTTACTGGAAAAGGGGCGTTTGGCACGTTTCCAGGTCGAAGCTTCGCTTTGGTTTCTCTTTTTGTTAAAGTTGACGCTGAGCTTCGGTCGCACTGCAGCCCGAGGCGATTCACTCGAAGTTACCACAAAAACTTCAAATTTACCTCGCATTATCTGCTAAGGAAAGCAAAGAAAACCCGATTTGGCTTTTAAAAGTTCAAGCTTTGTGTCTCAGTTTTGCAGAGGCGTTCAAAGCGAGTTGTAGGAATATTGTAAAAAATCAACGTTAGAGTGAAATGAATATTCTCACGATAAAAGTTAATTCACAAGAAACAGATATCATAACATTTTCATACTTTGAAATGTGACTATCCTACTCTGTTTTTCGTCATACTTATTTAATAACTTATCATACAAGAGTATATCAGTCTGTATTAAATTAATTAAAATCTTAGGGAGCTGAATGGTACTCCGCGCTACAAACCCTGAACAAAGTGACAAACAAACCATTTGGGCTCCATCAACACAGCTCAGGTAATCATCTGTGCCATCAACCAGCGTGCAGACGACATGGGACCGCCACAGGGCATTCAGCGAATGAGACAGAGTAGCCGTCCAAACAGACTTCAATGACCTACTCTGATCGATCGAAATATGGCAAATGAGCTTCAACATTGACATATAAGTATGGTCAATGAACCACGTTGGAATCAACATCTGAAACATTCAATACTCAATGTGAGACAACAGACCTATCGAAGAGGTACGACAAGAAACGAATCTCGGTATCACTATCCCCAAAAATCTCAAGCATGATGAGCAAGTAGCAAAAAGTGACGAGAACGCGAGTATAAATTCGCGGTTTCACTTTAAGAAGATGAAGGTACTTTAACGCTAAGTACAAAGACATGATAATACCTCTCTATGGTGCACTAGTCCGACCATATCTGGAATATTCAATTCAACTCTGGTCTCCTACGTTATGCCAAGACACAAATGAAATGGAGCGAATTCAAAGCAAAACTACAAAAATGATCCCGGATCTCCGGAACCTCAACCCAAACAGCGTTTGGGACTAGAACTAGACTAGACTCGCTTGAACTAGAACTAGACTAGACTCGCTGAATTGATCTTCAACTCAGACTAGACTCGCTTGAACAAAGAAGTCTGCGAGGTCAACTAATCGACACCTACAAATATCTTAATGGCTTCAACGACGTTGATCCTGAAGGGTTCTCCTAAAGAAATAATAACCTTCGCTCCAGAAATAACGGCCATAAGCTCATAGGAAAATCCTTCAGAACATCATAGGCCCTGAATTTTTTTCTGGATAAAATTGTTTGAATTTGGAATCAATCACCGGAAAATATTCTCTGCTGGTATCGTGAACACTCTCAAAAATTGTCGAGACAAATATTAGTTAGGGAATCCACAGCATTTAAACTACTGATTCGAGTTCTTTTTTTTTGAAAATTACAAGTTTGGTAAACGATAGGATCCCAGTATCACTTCCTCATGTTAAAATGAACATTTTCATACGTGTGCGTGACAATCGATGACAGTAAACATGATCGCTTTATTTCTGAATGCCTTTTTTCCCTCGGCAGAGGTGGAGTGAACCATGGTGGTGAGTGGTGATGGTGGGCGCAAAATAGAGACAGCTGCAGTGCAACCTGACCTTTGATCAATCCTGCCCTCCTATTCCAGGTCTAATCGTTTGCCTGTGCGTGATTGGTGTTTGAGGGGACGGGACTTGAGTGGGAACCTAAGGATAGGCTATCTGGCTCATTTCTGCTGGCACATTCTAGTTTATTTTATTCTACATCGTCAAGTGAAATTGTGTTCTGATAAGCAAATTTATACGAGAATCTTTATTTTGTGTTTCTTTTTTGCTCAAATGAGAATTGTCCGAGAAAATTTCAAACAAGATTTAGCACACAAGAAAAAAACTCGAATTGATATCGAACACAGTCTGGTGAGAGTGTAAGGTGCGCATCTTAGGACAACTAATCAAGTACTAAGAAAAATTGTTTTGTATGTATACAAATTTGAGTAAATGATACCTATGAATGTGAATAAATATGAAGGTAGAAACGAGCTTATGATGGGATTCCAATATAAATGACGGATAATGTATGGGCGGTCCAACTAGATTTTCATGAGTTCCAGTGACACGTATGATTGCCTATGAAGTGAAGCAGAATTATTTGAACAAAATATAAGCAGGTGTTGGTCCCGTTAAAAATTGACGGATTTATTGAAAGACTGATGCCATGCAGAGATTTCAGCTCTACATGGACAGTATGCAATGAAAAATGGATAGAATAGAAACACTTAAATTTTTTCAAATCAGTTTTATTGTCGCTCTTTACCGGTCGCATGCCAAGTTTCAGCATCGGTATGTCGCTTCGTAAAACCTGGCCACTGAACAAATATTGAGTTCCTGAAATGCAGTTGAGACTGATCTCGGTTCAAAGACGTATTTTCCGAATCTGATTTTTGCTACGAACGGAACGAGTTAGAAATTAAATATCCAAGCGCATCATTCAGTAAACTTTAAACAACATTAATTGTATGAAAAAGAATATGTTTGAGCCCGTAGGGCCGCATCATGGTCATTTATTTTGGATTAAAAAAACTATCGAATAGAATATCAATTATAAACTTCTAAGAGACAATTCTTCGCCAATTAAGTTTTACTGTGGGTAATAGTAAAGATTTACTGAGCTTCATTTTTGTTTCAACGACGAGCAGCATTCAAATCCCTTTACACACCCAGATGTTGAGCTATTTCCCTTATTCCTTGCTTTGTTCTGTCGCTGTTTTAATTTCTGAAATGATTTGTGATGCCAATTCAGAAGTTTTAAGCTATACCTCGAAACTGTTCTTAGGGCTAGATTTGTTTTCCTTTCTGAACACACCAGAGTTTTTACTTAAAATTGTTTCGAAGAATAGATAATCAAACGGAAACTCATTTAAAAGTTCGATCTTGAACATTATGTTTGTTCTGCCTGCCTGCGGGTCATAAGATTTTAAAAAGTTGTCCCATGGCCGATCTATACGGCCGAATAATAGCGAATAAAATACAGCTATTTGTTTTTTATCTCTCTAGAAAAAGGATTTCAGTGAAAGTGCTATTAAAATGATCTACAACATGAATGTAAAATTTAATTCAATCATAAGTTCATACGAAGGCATTTGTAACCTGTTTGTGTTAACTTTTCAGCTGAATGACTGCTAGATTAAAATCGTTGGTACTAACAAATGACAGAAAAGAAATTCTGCAAGAAACCACAAATTTAGAACGAAAATTTACTCGAAAATCAAATTTCTTTTTGGAATATTTTTTTCGAATTGAGCTTCATATAAACGTACGGAAACGATATTCGTAAAGAGGCTTTACCGTAGATACTGCAGCATATACTATCATTTCCAGACGTTTGCGACTAATTTAAAAAACTTATGAAAAAAAGTTCAGAAGTAAAGCTTTCTGGACATCAGTATCAGTTTTATCAAAAATCATTCAGAATAGCAGAGTCTTCCGATCAGCTTTTCACGCCAGGCTTCGTACAATCCAAAAAGAGATCGTTACTGATGAACTTCTTTTGCAGGTGAAATGTTTTTGATGTTTCGATAGGGGCAAATTGTGAGTGAAGTGCGAGAATAGAATGCTACATTGGTCGAGCCTCTCTCGCCTCTCCAACACCGACATGTCAACACGAGCGTGTTCGCACGCGCGACTTGTGAAATTTAAAATAAAAATGAGACAATCGATGGAGCCCCGAGGCAGAATAATGGCTCACGCACCTCCACCACTCAGCTGGGCAGCGGGTCATGAATGCGAGTGATCTATAAATATTCATGACTCCTCAAAGTTTTCTCATGCTATCTTGCATTGTAGCAGCAAGTATGTACGTATTCTTCAGAGGTAGCCCAAAAACATCGTTCACTTTTTCATCATGTTTTCATCTTACATTTGAGTGAAACTATTTAGATTGCTAACGCGTCTTCATGTGTGTTTTAACGCTTTATTTCAAAGGCTTTATAATTTTATTTACAGATATTTTTCGCTCAAAAAAAACAAGAGGCGAGTATCAAATGCAGTCAGTGCTACTTCTCCTGCAAAAAATGATACAAAAGAAACTGTTGTGTGGCTCACTTTCTTCATAGGAAAATATTGAAAAATAAATATAATTTTTTAACATTGTAGCATTTCATGTTGCTCAATTCATATATCTTAGTTGTTAAACTTTGTACTGAACAATCTATCCTTAAAATGAAGAACTGTGCGTGGCTTATGAATATTTTTAATTTGTAAAACCTATTATTTTTGACGGTGCTTCAAATTCAGGCAAACTGAGCACGTGATAGAGTTCTCGCACCCTTCATAAAAAGTCAAGTCACTTCGAATTTTCATTTTATGATGAATTTTAGCCTAAAATCTCAGCTCAGTGAGGTGGTCATAGTCTTAACAGATGAAGTGCGATATAATTGTACAAATATATGTCCACACATTTTTATTTTTTATTTTTCTACAAATAAGTCAATAAAGAAAAAATCGTTCTCACTGACTAGTTCTCATACGTAGCGACTGGAGAGTTATGTAGGATACTTTCAGGTAGGGAGATACCTTCAAATTCGCACCTACCGTTAATGCTACAAATTACAACGACAATTGACGGAACTGGGTTTTCGTATTATCGAGGCGATCTTTCATTGTTTATTGAAAGACCTGACTACCATTTAAGCATGAGTTGAAGTGCCGTTACTGTTGCACAGCAATTCACGCCTCTCAAGCAGTAGGGTAAGCTGGGGCAAAAGTTACCCGTTGTGACAGTGCACAGTTTCGTTTTCTGTAAATGATTTTGATCTTACTTTTGACATCTAGGCACGTGAAAGTAATTCGTAGCGGGTGCAAAAATGTAAAAAGTAGGATCAAAATCACTAATTGGGAACGAAACTGTGCACTGTCACCATGTGCTGCGTGTTACTGTTGCCCCGCCTCACTCTAAATGAAGTCGGTGTGAGACTTCAAAGCCCAAACTTGTCAGAGGGACTACCGATTTTAGAAGAGTGAACATGAACCCTCTGGTGACTTTCAGTTGTTCACTCAGATTATTATAGTCGGACTAGCGCAAGCAGCAACAGTACCATAGCTGTAAATAATCAATCTATAGAAGGAGGACAAAATATTCACAATAACATTAATCACGATAAGAGAAACAATAATTAAATCGGGGAAAATCGCATTAGTGGTGGTCAATAATGCATAAATTGTTATAAATTGCATACAAAGCTGCCAGAAAATTGCTGCAATTTTCTGAGAACTTACTAATGCGAGATTTGCTGGACGGAGATAAAGTTCGGTTAACTGAAGTTCTTGCGTACGCGAATCTCGATATATCAGGAGATCTGCTGTAACAGTCTCACAACACTCGTCAGAAACGCGTTATGAAGTCATTTTCTAAAGTTTCGGAAACATTGCGTGTAGATTCATCATAAATCTCAGCCATCGTACACATCAGTACTGCCGATGTGAGCGGCACAAATTTTTGTTAATATTGCGTGCGTTGTTTTTTTCGGATGCGGTCTAGCGTAGCCGCTTTTTAAATTTCATCGAACACACAATTTGAACACAATCTCACACAACAAGTACAACACACGACTTGAGTGTTGATTCAAACCAAATCTCCGCGCTAAAATTAAATCGTAAAGTTTTTTCTTTTGATATGAACTGGCCCTTTTTGAAGAAAGAACGTGAGATATATTTGACAAAAATTTTTGCTGTGTTTGATAAAAGTAGATATTTGAAACTTTTGTGAGGACTCCTTGTTTGCCAGGAAAGACTCGGTCCAATTTCGGGAGCATTGCGCAGCTGATCCAAAAAGAACCAGCAGCAGGCGACGCTATGCCTCCTTAATGCTTTCTTCCAAACGGACAGGCGGTAATAAATTGTTCCGCCACGACCTAATGGTGCAGAACGCCTTACACAGCCCTTCTGAATGATTCAAACTACTGCAGTCCTCGCCTTTCTCAGGGACAGCCATTTGCATAACATCGCTCACATACAAGGGTCTATTGTCGGAATAGACCTTTCGCAAGTCAACCATGCCCCGCCCGATCAATACTGAATGCATGGCATTGATTAGCAAATAGACCATTCAGAGTACCGATTAATGCTCCATGCAACGTCCTGATCAATATGTTGATCTGATTACAGTCTCGTTGCCTGAGATTTGCAGGCTGAGTTTGCCACCAGGTCCGGACCCGAACACAATTTCGGGTGTACGGTTAACCCGAAACTTGGACCCGTTGGGATGCCATCCTCGGAACCGTTCAGATCTGCCTCTGAATGTGTCGTTGTGGCACCCTGTTGATTTGCTATAGAAACTTGTATCAGCTTTGTTCAATGTGCGAGTCTCGATTGTTCATTTGTGCAGTGAGTGATATATGTTGTGATAATAATTCCTCAGTTACAACTTAGTTAGCAGATCAAACCACTCACTGACTCCGCAGTTTGTCTGTCGAGCCTCTGGCATGGAGAGACGGCTTTGTGAGATGTGTGTATTAATCACTTGAGGGTTGACCAAAGGAAATTTTAACCGATATTGATGAGTGAGACCTATTTTTACTTCGAGAGTTGTTCACCTGTTCAAGTAACGATTCTTTCAGCAGAAAGGAACCAGGTGTTTTGGCGCCTATTTTTTCAAATGAAGCAGTTTCCCTTCATCTTCGCATCTTCTTCTCACTGAAACAATTAAAGCTTTTGATGTTTATGACTGAAGAAATTTGAGTTCGTTGAGAGCATGGGTGAATTGTTTATTTTCTCTTTATAAAAATTTACCTCAGGGTCCAAATTAAACATCACAAGCTAACGCTGCCCTAGTTTTTATTTTACCAACTCCGAAGTACGTTAGAATTGCATTTCGTTGCGCAACCCTAATTTTGAACCTTCAGTGGTCAAATGACGTATGCCGCTGCCTGTAACGAATCTAATGCAGTTAATTGCGCAACATTTAGGTGCTGCCACGCAGGAGAACTGCCAAATAAGGGGGCCGTTCTGACACCGGAGCTTGGCGAGCGTTCGAGGGATAACGCCTCGCTCGCCCTGCTTCCGTGCCGCTACGATTTTGTTTTGTCATGTCAAACTGAGTTCAACTTTGTTTCAGAGTAAAAATTCAACGGAAGAATGCCTCTGAGACTTCAATTCAATTCTCTGTGTTCTAAAAGAAATTAAGTTTAGGAGGCATCACCCGCGTAAAATTGTTTTGGAACCAAGTTTGGCACAACGCAAATTTTGGTCGCGACATAACAGGAATGCAATCGGTGGTAGCGGGCAGTGATTGAGTTAGAAGCTCCGTTGGGTTATTCCGTTTGGTGTCCACTCAGCTCCGTGCAATCACACAAATGGTTCAGCCGCCTGTGCCCTGCGACTCTCTCTCTCTCTGCAGCCCAAAAACCTTTTTGCTAACTCTTGTATTCACTTAATCGCCAATATGTCCGCTTGCCAGGAGCTACAAACCTGAAAGGTCATCGTGAAAAACAACATTCGTTTGCTCTCCGCATGAGGAATAGAATTCTGAAAAAAGCATTTGAAAACAATGGAAGTTAAGTCAATAGTTTTCAGCTAGATTGGGATACATTTTTGAGCATTTGTAACACATCAATATGCAATATACTAAGAACGTTATCAAAATTGAGGTATTCTGGTATTCTACTGTCAGTCAATATGCAATTGCAGAGAGAAATTTTCAATGTCGCTTTTAATATACAACTCATGAATGTCCCAATAGTCTCTAGATATTTTCAGGTTCAACACGCAGGAGCGAGTACTACGGTTACAAAACCTAATAACAATTCAATCCTCGTTCAATGCCGACGTGTCTAGGCTACTGATACCAAACAAATTTCAGCATAGTTCGTCTGACCACATTATTGAATAACACTTCGTCTGACAGCTCTATCTTAGACTGGTAGGTCCATAAAGTTTCGATACATTCTAGCATGTCCTCGCTCGTTGCCGGTGCTCACATTAAGACGAAGATTTCATTAGGTAATTTGGTGTGAGGGGAGAGCTGAGTCGGGGTGCAGGTCCTAACTCAGCCCTGATAACGTCAGGACAGCCTCGCATGGAATGAACAGCCTCGCCACCACGCAGCAATAATCCAGTGTGTCCACTGTGCACAACATGACATGTATCAGTGTCTCTTCAGTGAGCGTGTGAGTCCGTCCCGCTATTATGTTCGGTCGTTTTGCAATAATTGCTCACATATCGAAGGAATAATTTTGTCGCGTAGAAAAATACCTTTTGAATGCAAAATATTGAAACTAAATTTCGACCTAGGGAGATTCGTTGGATTATTGGGCTTCTTAATTTCTGTAAGCCAGACGTAAGAATCGCTTATAAAATCGTATTTTATAGAACACGAAAGCGTAGTAAGTTTTAGAGGGCTTAGTCATATGATAGTTTCCTTAACACCGCGCATGAAGTGTACCATTCTATTTTTATTCAAACCAGTCAATACAAAATGCATAGTGTGATTCAAGTTCGGCTGAATGGAGTTTATTCCACCTAAAATGCCCCTTCTGTGTTTCTGGCTGAAGGCCTAAAATTCTAGCGAGCAAGTGTGTCGATTTTATTGCTTCGCCGACGGAACATGAAAGAAAATAAATTCTTTTGAAATTGATATTGATGTAATTGTAATCCACTGATATCTGCGGATCGGTGTAGATAGTTGCATACAATAATATAGACGAATAAGTTTCATTTTTGTCCACGTTGACTGCATAAGAGACGAAATAGAATGTTCAGTCTCGATTAATATGCAAGGGAGCTAGGTGGGAATTAATGGCATGTATATTATTAACAAACTTATACATTGAGAATTAAAGATAATATAAGTTGTTTCAATTTTACTAATGATAGATGAATCGGAATACCAGCAGTGTAACACCCATGTGATCCAGGAAACATAATATACGCAAGTACATGTAACATATTTCACGAGGACTGTCAATCAATGTATCCCTTAAGTGCGTGAGTGATTTTTCCACCGTCACAACGGCTGATTAAATAAAAAAGTTAGACCTGCACGCTTCATAAGACGTTGACGGTATGAGACGTTACTGTGCAGTCTCGAAGTCTCATTTGTATCAGGTTCCTTTCGTCATTTTATGCTTACTGATCAATAGGCCGCAGAAGGGTAAGTGGCATGGCGTGCCCTGGCGTGGTCTCGCAGACCTGGGCCGAGGGCAGTCGAATGAAGTGAAACCTCGCTCTGGAGGAGGCAGTCCAAGATCATAGCCTATGAAGTCCCTCATAGATTATGACTCTGACCCTATTGCGGTTACACTCCATGTCACCAGGGGGAGCGTCTGCATGTTCTAGACGCCTGATTTCAGTAAAATGAGACTTGAAAATTGCTCCAATCGCCGGAAACGTGGACTTGACCTGGATAGACGCATGTGTTTCTTGTGACGACTTTATCTTCCATAGTCAAGTATCTGTACATGGCTAGTGTACTTCATAGAAAGCCTTTCAATTCTGCGAAATTTGCTTTCCGACTTAGTACACAGCTGATTTCCTACAATCCTGGAATAAAATGGGATTCCGGGCTTAGATAAAACGCACGTTTTCAGCTCGACGTTTTGACTAGCGGCTGCGGCCATCAACTCGAAATTTTTAAAATGATAAAAGCCAATTAAGCAACAAACGAACGAACACAAATCTAGCTAGGGTATTGTTTTGTAGATTCTAATAGATAAAAAATACAACTAACCACAAAATCAGAATGGCAAATTGATTGGCTAATTCAGTCATATCAAAATAAGACTGATTTAAAAATAGCAAAAGAATTGGAAACCAAAAAATGAGAATACTGTCGTTAACTTGAAATATAACGAGTCATTTTATCTTTAGAAATTATTTCAATACACCCTATTTAGCGGCTTCAGCTTGTGACTTCCTTCGTACTTTACCCTTGCGTCAGTGTTCTGAGTGTTGCATGTCCTTTTCGCCGGTTGATTTTCCTAAAGAAAACTATATTTTAAATTGCGTATTAAAACTACTAGAGACGTTAACAATCGATTGAATTTAACAGCCTGAAGCAGTGCTGACAACATGACCATTACCACCAATACAGCAATATTGAATATTTCTCTAACTTTATGAACGTGAGTTTAGTTACTTAGTTCTGATACTAACGTCCCAGGCATCGCTATCATTGAAGTCTCTACGAGCATTGAAAACTGTCCCCTTGTTTATCCAATTTCATTTATAAGTACAAATTTAATTGAATTCAGATGCAATGCATTATTCGTTTTTTCAAACGTTCATATAATACATACGTTCTAGTTTTACGTACAATTTCTGTCATTTTAAATCCACCCTAGGACCATAAGTTTAAGTTTCAGAAATTGTCTTAGTTTGGAGTCTCTTGAAAGCCCTATGACCTTCAAACAATTTTAGGGTAACGAAATTATATTGTGTCTGTATGCTTTATCCTTTTCTAGAAAAATTTCCCTCGACTGCAATCTTCGTTTCAATGTCTTCAGTCAGAGCTGATACTCCCTCCATCAGGTCATGGGAAAGCTACGATATTAAGCTTAGTGTATGATAAAAATGTTTTTCTAGACTTAATTTGAAGTGGTCACACCTGTTGTTCCAGGCGTTAAAAGAATGACAAGTTCAGAAGCCAGAAGCGGCCGGCGTGGTGTCCCTGTCGGCCTCCTCAGCCGCACCTCTACATGCAGCGGCCACGTCGCCTGCGGACGACTAAAGCTCATCGGAGGCAAAGCTGCTCGCAACATCAAAATTGACTCGCAGAGTCCAAGCGAAAGCGTCGTCAAGTCTCCGAAGATGAACTTCATCCAAATCAAAGGCCTCACTTACGTCGGCCTTATTCTTGTTTATGGATTTATGCTTCCAGGTAAGTCGCGTGTTTTTTGTTTATTTGAAGGTTCCAATTTTCGCTTGGGGTTGTTTCCAACCACAAGCTATAGGCTGTACTTTAATTCATTTTAAGATCAGCATTTGAGATTTGACGGTCGCAGTAGAAAAGTAATTTTATTCGCTTCCTGTACTTTTTGAAGAACAGGATTGCGATTTTGTGATGCCGTGTAACATGGGCGAAACTGTGAGAGCTTATGAGCTCTCGTGCGTTCTCTTCCTACACCATCAACTGATTCAAAATTGGTATTTAAAGGAGCTGGCTTTTCAATAATCATTAACGAAATTGATCAGTATGTCTAAAAAAATTGAAGTGATGGTTTTACCGTTTTTCCTTCAACTTGGTTCGTTCACTCTAACTTAAGTTCCTCCGCAGTTTTTCTGCTTAGATGACTCTGAATTTTCTTGGTTAAGTTAGGTTTAGGATATTGAAGTTTACTTCATATCTTAGCGGTTAATATATTTTAAATTGAAGAAGGTTGTATGAATATCTGAAAAGGATTACAGTAACGGATGAACTCTGAAATTTCTACGTAGCCTTGGAACTTGATTATAGAGAATACATTTTATGCCACTGGAAGCTTCTTGAAGTTCAGAGACAAGAAAAAATTTAACCTCAAACTGTTTTGGAGTAGTTATGGAACTCACTTCCCCTCTTACTCCGATGAACATCAATTTCAGCACATTATCGTAAATTATCAAATTCTATGCATCAAAAGTCAGAAATGATCGATATCAAAGTTACGTAGAGCACTTCTGTACCGCAACTTAGAATGACGTAGAATGCTGTTGCATTTACACGCTAAATCAAAAGGGCAGCCGACCGCTGAAAACCGCGTCCAAGAAGAGAAACTATGAAATTTTTTCCTCATTGGTTTCATTTACGCGCAATATCACAGCGCATGTGCAGCAACATATTGCAGGCATCTGCATTTTACTTTTAAACACCCAAGGTCTGAATATATAAATAGTTCACCAAATTTATTGATGTTGTGTACACCCAACATACACAACCGTACTATGTTGAGTACACCAAACTTAGAGCAGCTAAGAAATTCAATGAATAACTTCATAATTAGTGTAACTAGCTTGGTGCCAGATGCACAATATTTCCTGGCCTGATACTTCGAGATAGCTGAGCTCTCGAGCTGAGAAAATGTAGAAATGTAATCAAACTAAGCGAAAATTGAGGCGATACTGAAAGTTTTGCGGTGCTCAAGCGGTTAAGTTTTGCAAGACTCGGAGAAAGCATGGCCTCACAGTGGCCTCAGAATGTTGTAAGAAATAATGATCTTCATAAGCCTTTGCGCGCGTCAGCCAAAGTGAAGTAGTTAAAATCAATTCTGTCAATACTAAATGTTTAGCTAAAAATTGTATCCTTTATTTAATTCCAACTGTTCCTACAAGCAAGTAATTCGCTTCACCGAACAATTAAGGTTTAAGTGGAAAGTGATGTTGTATAGCTCTGATGAGTGAAGCCTGCTATAAAATGTGAATCCCTGAGTTAAATCTGGGTTTATCGTCGAATTACACTCAGACTTGTTACGTTTCAGCAAGTTTTTATATTTTCGTAATTGACTTAGATCGTCAACTATATTCTCATAATCGACTGAGAATAACAACTAAGTTATCATAATTAACTAAGAGTAACAACTATTTTATCATAAATGGCTGAGAACAGCAATTATATTTCATAATTGATTGAGAACAGCAACTATTTGTCGTAATTGAATGGGAGCAACGCCTATATAGATATAATCGACTGACAGCAACATCTGTATTGTCTTAATTGACTGAGAACAGCCACTATGTTACAATATTTAATTAACAACAAAACGTAGCTAGAGATCTGCAGAGAACAGCTGGTTGGTATTATTAATTTATAACCTCAATCCAAGTGAACGAGCAAATCTCGATCAACGAGTTTTGACAAGAGTTCGTTCGTTAAACGTTGCAGTAATATGCAACTGCTGCTGCTCCATAAATCTTTTCGATGTAAGAACACGTGAATAAATATTCATTTCATATACATATAATTGTATTCTAGAGCACATTACATGCATCAGTAGCAAAAGTAATGTATATTATGGGATATGGATTTTGAGTTATATAACTCGTAAGTGGATTCTCGGTAACGTACATTTACATGTTTGTGAATATTGAAAATAAATTCGTGGGAAAGTAATAGCCCACAAGTACAATCAACATTTAGTCAACATTTGCGATAAGTTCTTGGGAAAAAAGCGGCCACCAAGAAAGTAACGCGGGGAAAGTAATGCGGATATATAAGAATTCAGTGGAATAATTTTTTGCGATTTTGAATGCAATATTTTCCATTGAGTAAAAGATTTGTTCACCATATAGGCGCTGCATAGAGTATCGTAGCCCAAAAACTCTTTTGCAACTCTAAACAATCTATTGAAGGTTAAAAGATTTTTTCTATGTACTGTATGCCCAATATTCGTTATTAGTATGCCTCATTGCGACATACTTTTTTTTTAATTGAGATAATGGATTATAGATTTGACCTCGATAGACATGTGTACTCCCTCAGACGAATTTCTTTTCTAGAAGTGCTGGTCTAGTAATGGATTGGCCTTTATTGATGTTTCCTCAGATGAATTTGACTTCCAAAAATACGTTTCTTTAATCGAGCTTCCTACATACCCCTCTACGAATTTTCAAATCAGTTTTATTGGTAAGGAAATTTAAGTTTTCACTTAGTTTTCACTTCACTACGAATGTTTCTCCGATCTATAGATGCACTGACGTCAAGCAGTGATTTCGAGCCTTGTGTGAGGGCTGGAATCGATGCTCTAATGGTCCTTGATTACTTGGTAATTGGCCCAACTTTGAAGGATGGAGTGCCACCGTCACCCTTTGTTACAATCAAAAGCTTTAATGAGAAACCAACTCGGCGGTTCCGGGGCCGTCTCCATCCATAGCGACTGCCAATGAATATTAATGCAAGCCATTAACGTTCGAGGTAAACGTCGTAAAGCGATGTTAAGCTCCGTGCATGTCATCGTGCAATTATTTGTGTTGAAATGTGTGAGTGCAATATTGCAGTTTTCTTTGGTCTTTTAATTAATGCTTCGTTACTATTAGGAAGAAAATATTCTTTATTTTAACTTTAGCAATAAAAAAGTTCAATTACGTCACCCTAGCGATAGCAACAACGGTGACCTGCGTCTAAGAGTACATATTAAAAATATTGCAAATTATCCAACGCGTAACAGGGAGGAAAAAGTTTGATTTTTGTGTCCACAGAGCTCACGTACACGGTCAATATGTGTATCTGTCCATAAAATATCACAAATACATGCAAACACACTACGAAAGATTCTTGAGCGGTAAATTTCGATGAAATAAGGAATAGGAAATACTCGAATTTTTTCCGTGCTCCAGGAAATTTTATGTCTGACATTCGAGTCTAAATAGTCATGAAACTTGCGCTGTAACTATTTACAAGTATACTGAATAAGTCTAAAAAATTATAGGAACTTGTAAAGGTAATTTTAAATGAGTTAAATATCATTTGTAAATGAGTAAAATCAAATGCTAGACTAACTAAGAGGAGTTTGAACATAGTGTGCCAGACAGCTGCATAGTAACATTGCAGCAAAGATGAGCTTCTAAAGAAAATTTTAGAAATTTATTTCCAAGCGAAAGGCAACGCTTTCCCCTCACCGTCCCTCGCTGGCTGCATTCCCTTAACGACTTGCTTTTCCCACCCATTCGGATACTAAAAAGCGTTTCCCTGCGTTCTGTCTGCGTCGTGGATGCAGATGAATATGAAGTCACCCACTGCTGAGACACGGGCCCTGACTGATGCTCATTGGTGGACCACGGCATCACACAGCATTGCTGGTGCTCTCATTTCGGGAATTACTCGCCGCTGAATGTTGCATTTGGCTTCCTTTCCGAGAAAACAATAAAAGAGCACGAGCAAAGTTATCTTTTCCGTACAAATATTCCACTAAAAAGTGCTCACACTGAGAGTCGGTTTCAAATAGTGCACTGTGGTGGTGCAGATAATTATAATTATAGATAAGTACGCACGTCAGACAATATTGGAAGTTTGAGTGTAGCTAAAGGCTGGTCTTAGTAGTCCCGATGCTGCGAGTGTGCTTTGAATTGAAAAAAATTGAATTGAAAAAACTTGGTGTCGAGAATTAGACGTACATATCAAGCATGAAATGGAGATAGATTTGAAGAAATGAATTCAGATATTTAAAACTGAAAGACAGAATATCTTCAAGGTTTCTTCAAATTCAAAAAACGTTACAAAAGGAGCTAATGCGATGTTTCTCTCAGATTTATTTTTTAAACTCCTTTGTAGCCAAAGTTTTCAATCATGTTGCATGATTTTATCTCTAAATATTTTCAGTGAAACAGGTTTGTTGAATTTCACTGTACTGGTTAACCCTCCAATGAAGAAAGAGCACGACGAGTCTCATAGTTTATTGAAATAAAATCGATTACACAAACTCTGCCCAACTACAGGTTGAAACATGCTAGGCATCTACCAATCCTGGTCACAAAAGTATATTCAGATATTGAGTCAGTCATTCCGCATATTGCCCAAAAATGGATATAAACAGGGACAGTTGTTCGATAAAGAGAAGAGTGGACCACCAAAGTCATCGATCGTGTAAGACACGCTTTTAAATATTTTCTTACAATGTCTACGAGTGAAGTTCAGACATCTGCTCCTACCACGTGCAGTAGTGCACTATATTTTCCGAAAAAAAACTACGTCTTGTAAGATATATTGTCAACAGATACCAGCGACACCGATGATGAGGCGAATCTGCATGCCCTGCAAGCGGGACAAGATATCGAGAGTCGATGCCGCATGGTTCGTGCCACCCGAAGCGCTCTTTTAGAAACGTGTTAAATAAGATATAGAATTCAACACATCTCCTGAATTTTGTTAATTTTTGTAAGCGTATCTAAAAGTCAGTCTCCATAATAATTTCTTTCATTTTAGAAATAAGGGTTGAAATGAGTGTTGTCAAAATCCTCACTTAATTTTGCAAAATCCTGTAAAAGAGACTCAGCCATCATGCCGCTACGATTCCATTAATCGAAGATGCAAAGACACATTTGCGTACTTTTAAAATTTCCAAGGGTATGGTTAGAATTAAGGGCAAAATTTGAAAAGCTATCTTAAGTCCTCATCCCAAATTGCTGTGTTGACAGCGCTGAACGTCTCCAAGCGATGTGGAAGCTAGTGGTGCGGCATGGTAGCTTCATCGAATTCGTTGACGGTCAAAAATACCTCCAGCAATTCTTTTCCTCTCCGTTCACGGTGCAACCGAAAAAGTAGGGACATTGTTACTAACTGCGCAAAGCATCCAGACCAGAATTTAAGGTGTTTCCAATAGAAGAAAAATAAGACCAAACAGTTTTGATGTTATGCTCAATCGTTGCAAATGGAATGCAAACGTGCTTCCATCGCCCTCGTTACGATATATGTACACGCTGCGGTGGACTGCGTTGCAAGGATAACTATAACGAAGATATTGTTTGCGGTAACTGAAGTCCAACCGCTTGTAAATTCCAAGTTTTTAAAGAAGAATTATAAAGCATTTCCACTTGAGCGCCTGGAACTTTCCGTGTAATTGTAATTATAGGAGCTGGGGTGCTCCCAGAGCGCGATCGCTTGAAGACTTGAGTGCGCTGTGAAGTTCTGATTGTTGCTAAACGATTTTGAAGGTCTGGAGTTACCTAATTGCATTAAAATTGCCCGAGTTCGGAGTTGCACGGCTTGCGAACGCACATGTTGGTCAAAAGAGGCAGTGATTCAATTGCTATTTGGTGTTTCTGCCTGAAATGTTTTGGAGATCTCAGTACGGGTGCCTAACTTTGCGAAAACACATTTGGAGCAATTTGATCCAACTTATTAGCGTCCTCAAGAAGATAGAGCCACATTATACTGCAAATGATTCAACTTTAACTATTATTTTAACTTTGTATATAACAGATTTGTAGTGAATATCATAGTTTTTGTGCCCCATCGGTTTTTAGAGAACAACCTTTGCAGTTCACCTCCAACTCCGCGATGCTTTTCCCTGTGTACAAAATCTATCGATTTCATTGCCCCATCGAAATATGTATAAAATAATCGCGAATAGTAATTCGGTGGCTAAAAATTAGAGGTGATTATAGACGCTTCAGATTAATAGCTGGACTGTGGGATGTATTGTAGAACACCACCGCCTACGGCGGGCTGTGGAAAAAGCAGTACGTCGCAGTGGAGAGCCAGGCTCTCCACTAGAAAGGGGATTCTCTTCACTGCGACTTCTTTGAAAGTTCTGAAGTCTTGTACCTTTCTTTCGCAACAAAGGAGCATTAAAATACGGAGGTTGTAACATGAGCTCTAATACACAACTAGAGATAGTTAAATAGATAACATATATACTTTATTTCGGTCCGTACACCCACGTTCCTAAGTAAAATATTGTATTAAAAGAACAATAAATTTAAAAAAGTTAATTTACGCTATATTTCTTTTGGTTCTTTTTTATATTTTCTACGTGATTTTTACAATTTGTAGTATTTTCTAGTTGAATTCTGCTATGCATGTTTATGCTAATGGTTAAGGATACTGAACTCTGAACTTCCAATGTTAACTGCAACGCAAGAAGGAGTACACACATTAGAGCCGCGCTCCTCGTAGCGCAATGACAAATTTTCAAAAATACGCACTTAATTTCATCGTAACATTTCAAATTATTCACTCCGGTTATAATAGCTTTTTTATTATGTTTTCTCTTCAAACAGGAAAACAGAAGTAAAATTAATACTGCACCATTGTAAGTGATTACAGACTACAAATATATTTTGCCTATTTTTTTCTCATAATTATCCACTGAACTCATTGCAAACGAATGAAAATCAACATCATCTATGAACTGCAATTTTATCACATAATGTAAGACTGGAAAAGTATTTTCCTGCGAATATATCACGCTCGAAAGCCCCGAAAACAACAGACTTTACGCAAAGCTCAAAAGTTTGTCTTAGCTTAGAGAGACTGACTTTTGATACTTTACTCCTGACGATGGAAATGCGACTAAAAACTCTGAAGCCTTGAAATGCTTTCTTCCAAGCGTGACGAAAGATAACTTTGTTTGTGTTTTGTCTGGCTTTTTGCCCTAATTTTCCGTTGTTTAAAAGCCCAAAACTGAACAGCAAGTCAGCCAGATGAAGGTCTTGAGTGCGGCACGACTTGTATACGAGTGAAGTTATCGCCCTTGCGCAGCGAAGGTCTTGTCTCAACAGGCCCCAGCCATGTTTCAGGGCGCTCTTTACCCTCTGACAGTTATTGGCTTTGGGTCACCAGTAGCTTTTGGCCTTCACTTTGCTGGCAACGTTTCTATAACCAATTTCCGCTTTCCGAAGTATGGGTTACGAGACTTCGGGCCAACGCCACCAACCCGCATGATTTAGGCATGTGCTTTACGGAACAACAACGTTAATATTCAGCCATGACTTGAGTCATCATCTATCTATTGCTGCACCGTATCAATTCTACGGGAATACGTAGATAAGCTTTATGTCAGTTGGCAAAACATTTTTTTTTACTTGAAAGAATTTCACATTGAGGGGAGAACGCTTAACGTAAATAATGATGGACATTTCCATTAAATATTTGTGTCGACATTTCAATCAGGAATAAAAGATGAAGGTTGTTTTTTTGTATTTATAAATGCATGTAGAAAGATGTTAAATGTTTTATTTTATTTACAAAACTAACAATAAAGTTAATCTGTACCATACCTCTAAAATTTGATCTCTCAGAAAAGGATCGTCAATGATAATTGCGGGAAAGAAATTGAATTATACCTGAATAATGACTGAATAATGCTTGAATTATGACCGTTATAGGGAATGTCAGCACCGGCCTCAGGTTTGTTTCATTTCATATGAACATAAAATAATATTATTAGGGATCATAAATATAGTATAAGATGAAACAATCTTTTTGAGTCTACCTGAACATGTAGGATTGGTAACACAAGTTTTTTATATGAGGCAGGATAGTTGCGTGAGGGGAAAGAAATCTCAGGTCTTCGTCTTTGAATTTGAACTTTTATGAACTAGTGTTCCTTCCCCGAAGAAAAAGTACACAAATTAATTCTCAAGTTTAAGTATTGAGTGGTTCATTCAAATAACTCATTACGGACCCGGCGCAGCCTACCACTCGGTAGCTAATCATTGATATGATTTCGTTATTAATTTTTTTCATTAATCATATCCATGCATCCAAGGCGACCCATGTGCTGTATTATTCCGTCTACTTCATCATAACCTCTGTCCTGCAAAAGCAAGCTCTTTTCACCTGAGAGATGAAAGAATCTGAGGAAAACTCTACGCCTAATTTGCGCCCCATGTCGCTTGAGCTGATTGAAGCCTTAGAGCTCATCTTAATGAGCTCCTGAACTTCAATGTCGTCCTCTCCTGCAAGGTCCAAGTTTGTCTGCACATTCAAGTCCCGGATATCGATTCATGCAAACCCTTGACAAGGAAAATACAAGGAAGTGAGGTGGTAAACTTTTGAAGATACTTGGATTGGAAGATTTGGTAAAACTGGGGATCGATTCACAAAAAAACTGGGATGAGCGCATATTTGTAAAATAAGAATCTCGATTAATGTAAACTTGGCGAGGAACATTGAAATGTGGAACTCCCTCGACTCCTACGATATTTTTAAAGTGCAAGTTGAAATCTGGAACTCAATTCGAGCAAATACCCAGGACTGGGTGCCGGAAATTGGTGCCTTCGATCGTATCATCCGGAAACATGATGAGTGCTGATGCCTGACGCTTGGCTTGTGAGAGCAGCCCGAGTGAAATGTTTGAAAAAGTATCAGGTATTTGTTGGCTAAATACACTTAGTACGGTAGAAACTTGGTACGTCAGAATGATCAGCTCAGACGAAAATTCCAACAACGAAAGTCGCTTTCACTCACTTGAAGAGTAAAAAATATAATGATGCTTAGAAGTGTTCACATCGAATTTTTAAAAACAATGAAAAAAGTTGAGGTTTCGCTTGGATATTTTAACTAAGAAAATGACGACTAATGACACAACTCTTAATAAAGTTTTTTCATACAAATGAATGATTAAATCAGTAAAAATGAACATTTCGACCAACATCCAAGATCATTTTCAACATAGGAATACGAACGAAAAGAAAATCAGCCAAACACTACATTTAAATATGATGGACAAAAACAGACTGAGATTAAAGATCTGCAGAAGGTATGCTGATTGCAAATTGGGCTTTCCTAGAAAACTTTTGTAAAATTTTAACTTCTGTTCATAATTGAAAAATCTATGCCTAAAAGATCGTTTTCAAAGAAAATCATTGTTTAGTGCAACATTAGATGAATTGAAAATATTTTGTAGAAATACCTGGCACCGTGTAAGCATCACGACAGCCACAATTTTAGAGAATGAAAGAATGATGCAAATAAATGTTCTAAAACGAAATTTATTCACATAAATACACAGAAGAAAAGAAGTGTTACAATTAGTAGGTATAACAGAATAATTTAATGCCCACAATCACAATCTACATTTCCGAAATTTTTCAATAATCTTAATCCATATATTAATACGCTTCTACCTACCTACGTACCTACCGTTCCGTCACGCCTCGCCACTTTCAAGTAAAATTTCAGGGCTCGAGCGAAGTATCCTGTATACGGGCTGCATGTTTTGCTATAAAACGTCAGTCTGCGAGGCACATTTTCAGTTCCCTAACTGAGTTCAGACTACTCGCATCACTAAGAAGAAAATTGCTTCCAAGACCTTTAGGTTCTTATGAATTCTGTTCAGCAGTTTTCGGTAAAAAAATATATCACGACCTTGGCTCGCCTCTGAACTCTTTGCGAGATTAAAAACAGAGTTTGTTCTTTGGCATTTCCAGGACGAAATCACTAGCTATAACGAAATCTTGTACTTCCCGACAAAGACATTACATCTACTTTAACATTGAGATCAAAATAATTGCGGTGAATTTGGTTCTACTTTTTATCCTCTGGGTTGGAGTCCCTGCCAGCCGTCCCATCTTTAACACCAGCTTTGAAACAACTGTAGCTTTTCACGATCATATTGAAAGCCGTGTTCTGGTCATCTATGGTACAGTTCCTATGCCAGTGTAATTTCTTGAGTCTTAACAGCTACTACGTTCATTTTAAGGAATTATCCTTTTAGAAACGTGCCTCGTAGTTTTATAGTGTGATCAGGCAGTGACGAGTGGAAGACGGAAGACTGGAGAGTCATAACCGTCACAGGATCGCGCCCTCTTGCAGTTGACAGAAACTCGCTATTTACTGAACTTTTTCCATCGAAGAGTCCCCACGGTTCAGGGCCGTAAGGATGCTGCTACGCTTTTGTTAAAAGCTAAATTCATTATTATTGTACATTTCCATATAAGTGCTGTTAGCTTCTTGCACAAAGCTAAATGCAGCATTATTGCAAAAAAAAACATGGTTTTTAAAGGGATAGGAGGAAATGATTTAGAAGTTTTAGTGATCAGCAGTGAATATTTTCGGTGTGTCTATCACTTGTGCAGTTCATTCCACGTCAACGATTCAGGGTGTATATCAAAGATTGATCCTCCTAATTTCTGACTAATGGTTGTTTTCTCCGCCTTGTCAATGGAATGACATACTTCTGTGGAGTCAATCTGACGTTTTAGGAAAATAGGTAGATTCTTTACTGGATGTATGTGAGGAGGTGCTACCTACAACTTTCGTTGGAATGAAACATCCTCTCAAAGCGTCGTTATGCATGTTTTTACGCGCCGTGTGAAAACATGTGGCTGTGGTTTCATTTTAGTTTTTCATGCTTGAACGGATTGAGTGACGTAGAAATTTTTGTAAATGAAAAACACGCCGTTAATCGGGTGAACGATGGGGTGAGGGAATGAAATGAAACTGTAGAAAAATTCAGAGTCCCAACGAACGCTGGAAGCTCTTCTGGAAGGCTGTAGTGCCATTTCTCGAAACACCATTAAAAAATTACCAACAAGTCTGACTCTCAGGACATAAGCTAGGCCGAAGTAAAGGCGCGTTCAAAACTTTTGGAGAGCACTCTCCTGTGACAATATATGTATAAATAATTGACATACTTGTCAGAGAAATTATTTAATGAAAAAATTGTGATTTTACGTCAAAGGTATGCGTCTATAGTAGTTTTACCTGGTGCTTGAGCGTAACGAAAGTCTCTTACGTGGTCGATACCGTCTTTGTTTCAAGCAAACTTCGCGTCAGCGTAGTGAGTAAGCTGAATTTTAGACACACTAACACGTGTCATGTGATATTTAAATAAGAATTATGGAAAATCTGCAAAATGAAGGTCATTTGAAAGCTAATGGCTCAAAGTGCAGAAACCTATTTATATACAGGTAGAAACAAAAATGGTTTTTGACTTACAACATTGATTTCGTTATAAATTCACCTTGTAGTTTGTTTTCGCAATATATGTAGCTAAAATTTTTGCGTTTCTCAGGACTAACAAAGCTCTGACTTTGCTTATACACAAAGTTTCCAAATGAGAATGACAGTAGAACTCATTTTTGAGATACATAGCTTATCTTCTTCGTACTTAATTACCTCATCACTCTCCACAATTTGGATTTACAAATAATTCAGTATGGCTTCCTTCGAAAATACGCGGATACCAAAAAAAGATTCATTGAAGCACCTTCAGTGAATTTTGACACTCTCACCTGCCGGACAGATCGACCACATCTTTTGAGCTGCAGACGACGCAGTGTTCGTCTTGTTGGTTGGGTGCGGGCTCGGTAATGGCCCAAATGTTATTTAAACTTTCTTAACATCGACAATACTATCTTTTCTAACATTTTCACTTATCGTAATTTTACTGTGAAGTTATCGTCGTAAAATGTGGATTCATGTATAGCTTTCAACCTGAAAAATGTGTTCGACGTATATCCAACTGACACTTTGACCTATGATGGAAAGCAGAAGTAAAGCTGAGCAACAGAGTTGAGTGGCTTCTGTTTGCTAGAGATATTTCGCGGGAACGCGTCTTCGTGCAAATTATTCGCTTATCTCTTCATTAACTTCGTAAGTCTCATTTATTATTCTTAATGCTCTATAGGTGAAACTGTAATAATTAATATCTACAATTTCAGTTTCTTTTATTTACCAAACGTGGTCTTTCAAGTCTTATTGAACTTGTGTCGTCCTACAGTACAACTGCTTGTTTTGTATAGAGAGAGTGTTCACAGCAGCCACGTTTCCTTCTGTTTCTGTACACCTTAAAAAGTCCATTTTTATGCAAGGTTATTGTTATATGATTTGAACATCCGTTCAAAGATAAATTCTGTTCGATTTCTTTCACAGGTCAAGCCTTGAGCTGGTCTAGCCGCCCCCCTCGTCACGTGGTACCCCCTCCCACGT
>VOMN01132973.1:0-11158 GCA_014899125.1 Orchestia grillus | reverse complement strand
CGTGTTCCTAATGTCAGGGACTCGTGTTCCTAATGTCAGGGACTTGTGTTCCTAATGTCAGGGACTAATGTTTCACAAAAATCCAACTCAAAGACTTCTAGAACCCTGAAATACTTCAACTCCAACTCAGATTTCTTAATTAATTACAAGACAATTCCTATATTATCATTGGTAATCTCTTTTGATTGAAGTTCATTCATTATAGATATAAATTCTTAATGAAAAATTGTTATTTTCTATGAATTCATAATAAAGTTACTTAATTTATTGCCTTCCATACGAACTTCTATAGTTAAATGGGGCTTTGTAACAAAATTGTTATAGACTAATTACTTGACACTATTTATATCCTTTTTTTTAATGTTGGTCAATAGCCTATAATGTAGACTTACATATTTTTTCAACTGATGCATCATAAATGTTTTTATACACACGCTATTCAATTTATGAATTTATAGTTTATTTATCATGTATGACTGTGGATTGCTAGTTATTGTGAACTGTAGTTTCTCTAATTCTTTTTTGTAATACTTTGATATTTATTGATAAAACAGTTTTAGTAAGTAGGGAATACAAATGAACCAAAACAAATAGAATCCATAGGCTATTTTTATAATTAGCTTGCATTACTGATTCTAATTACAGATAGTGTGCTCTACATATTCATCACTCTTGTGAGATGTTTCCAATGCTTTGTGGACTAAAGGTGAATAATGACATTAAATGCTTAATAATAATTAGTCAAAGAAGAGTCCATGAGTGTAAGATTGTGTAGCAGGTAAAAATAAAGCATATTAAAAGAATAATTTAATTGGACTTCAGCTGCTGAAGTTGGATAAAAAATCCAACTCTGACTCTGAATCCTTACAAAACCTGTAACTCCACAACCCTGGAACTACCAGTGATAGTTTCTAGAATAACCTGCAGACAAGACTATATTAACACTAGGTCTGAGATACATGGGGTCAAAGGTAAAACAGATTCCCTACAAAGAACAAACAACAGAAATTGAAATAGTCAATTTCAAGGACCAAGCAGAAAAACTTAGTAATGTAGGCACAAATCCAAAACAGTTTAAACTGATTTCCTTTTCAAAATGCAAAAGTGACTCATAGCCTCATGACATAATTAGTGAATGAAAAGTATTAAAAATATAGGCAAGTTATACTGCCAAACTTGTCTAGATAATATCCATGACAGCCACACCCACTAAGCTAGACATTGTTTGTAACTTCACAAAAGAAAAAAAAAATTCATGACTTTTCTCATATGTTTGCCATATGTCTTAACTGAATGAGCTATTTTCAACTACTTAAATGTAGATTGTCTTTATTGCCTTTATGCGATCAGTCCACATGCAAGACTTAATCTCCCATAATCCTACACATAAAAGTCAAGGATAGCAAAAACAAAGCAAAAAAGAATACGATTATGTGACCAAGCAAACTAAAACTAATGTTTGTGCACTGTGGAAACTGAAAAGACATAGGCAAGTATTAGCATACCAACATGAACACTTGATATACATAAACACTGAATACATTCAGTATCACATCCAAAACAACATATTTAAATTTGGAAACACATACCTGTGGTTTTGAATGCATGTTTGTCCTGATAGCATGGAAGCAAATTGAATGCATAGCATAAAACATATTTCCAAAGGAGAGGCAATAGGGAAATTGAAAACAAATATAATGCAAAGCTCTTGTGCATTTTGACAAAATACTTATGATGTTCTATAAGAAGTGATGCCAACATACTCCTTTACATCAAAATAGTTATCACATACAGTTCGTGGTAAATTAATAAAGAGAGTAGCAAAGCTATTATCAAATAAAGATACTAAGTCTACAGTTTCTAAAAGTAATTCAGAAGAATCAGCAGTGTAATACCTGAAACAATGATCAATTGAGACTTGCAGATGCTATGCTAAAATTATAAATCAAAAGTGCTTCACTTTCAAAGTCCATAAATTTGAGAATTTACAAGTGAGCTTGTATGCAATATACTGAATGTACCAATGTATTAAATAATTAAAAAGTATTTCAGATGCATCAAGCCACAAGATCTACATATGACCTTTTGATCAGTATGTAGTGACAAGACTAACTTTAAACTAGCTCAGTATTAGCAATCTTTTCACCAATATCTTCCACTGGCCTAGCCATGGAGCATGAGTGACATATTAGACATGTGTGGCAACACTGGACAGTCAACCTGATCATAATACATTGAGTCCCTGAACACTAAGTAAATTCTGCTAGTAAAACTGTTAAATAACGGTGACACTGTTGCCTTGTCTGGCAAATTCCACAGGTCCAAGACTCTGATGGCCTTGGCAAAAATACCATTTCATACTTAAATTGCACAGATTTTATTTAAATTTGAAATGTTCTCATGTCCCTAATTTCTGATCTGAGAGTTCAAGGAGCTTCTTGCAGGTGTACATATCATATGTAAACATACTCTTCAATTAAGCCACCTTCTATTATTCTACAACTACTACCTAGAGGTAGTAGTTGTAGAAATTTTTAGGAAGGGACTCTTCTTTCTCCAGTTGTTTCAAACCTGGTGCACATTTTTGTTGTATGCAACACAGCCTCCATTTTTTTGTGTTCTTTTCCAGAAGTGGGCTCCAAGTACATTGTGCAAATTATAAATGAGGCCTCACAAGGGCTATAAACAGTAATCACAATAACTGGCACTCATTATGCTCATATGAGTGTCTAATAAGGCCAAGAATCTAGTTTGCCTATTTGCTTGAGTTTATGTGTCTGGAAAATCCAAGCTCACTATCCATATAAACACCAAGGCTTTCATGCTATACACATGCTGGTCAGTTTTTGGCCTCAACTGCAGTGTCTTGACATTTATTTTCATTGAATCTCATTTACCATCAGTAGCAGCGGTGAGGATTGCAGTGCCTTAGTGGCTCAGACTATCTCATGTTGAAAGAGAAGGACTTTGGAGAACAGAGAATCTATGCACAAGGTGTATTCCCACACTAGATCTCCAGTACATAGAAACAGCAAGTTAAGAAGGAAGAAAGAAAGAAGAAGAAATGATAGAGAATTAGCAGCAAAGAAGGCATGAAAATAGAAAGAATTAAAGAGGACAAAAAGATAGAAGACCCTATTGGTAACCCTTGTTATCCAGAGCTTAACTAGTGTTTAGCAACTCCACCTAGACGTGTGAATGGAGCCTGAGACCCTCTTTGAAAAAAAAATATGCAGACATTGTATCACCCTCAGTGGAAACATCCAAAAACAATTACATTTTAAAGAAATTTGGTCTACGTGGTAATGGCATGAGGTGTATCCAATGGACTGCAAGCAGCCCATCTGTTATTTTGAGTGTTTTGTTCTCAATCCTGACAAAGATTTTTCTCATCAGAAAAGAACCAAACTGTCTGGTTCAGCACGATGTTTCACTCTGCTCAGAAGTTTCTTTCCTTTTGTCAGGGAATTATCTTTGACTTTTTCTAAGAGCAGCTGACCTCTTCAACACTTGTATGTGTAGTGGCAACCATTTTCATTGGGTACCAGTTTCATGTTAGAGGGTGAAACATCTAATTCATATGCTAAATCCCACATTCTGAGTCCAGACAATCGAACATTTTATTATTTAGATTTAAGATTAATTCTGCTTCACGAATACCCTCGGAATACTTTTTATGTTCCATCCTACTAGCCACAGCCTTGTAGTCTTCATTGCAATACTCCAGTTTATGCATTGTTGTTTTTACAGCTTGCAAAGAGTAGAAAGCAGAATCCTCAATTTACTTATTTTTATGACTAGTACAGATCATCAGACACAGGTTATTCTCTTCCAATTTTTATAGGGTGATTTCTGGTCATACAATTGTGCTATCATCACATATGCGTCTGAAATATAAACAGTCTTCTAATTGATATATAGTATGAGTATACACTTTAAACCAATCTAAAAAATTAAAGAATTTAATCACTGTCACAGTTATTCTGATCACTCTGTACTTACAAATAGAAGATGATAAGCATCATTTTTCCTTATATTATACTGTAAAATCAATATTTTCTTGAATTCTGAATAACATTGTACATTTCTAGTATTTTAAGAATCAGAATTGGTTTTAAGTTTTTATAGTGTGCTGATTTCAATTCCTGCTATAAGTGCCAATTCTTACAGATGTCAATTGAATAGCATACCACAAGTGAAAAGTTCATTTTCTTCATTTGCTTCCTTTGATAATTTGCCTTTTCTGACTTTGCATAAGCTTTCAACTTCTAGTGTTGACCTACAACAATGATATATAACTCATATGATGCTGAATTTTAATTCAAAAAGGTCCCTGCAATTTCATGCATCAAATCGTGAATCACTGTAAACTTGATAATAGGAAAATAAAATAAAAATCTATTTTGGATATACAGTTAATTTTTACATTATAACTTTCATCATAGAAATGTATAGTGACTTTTCTAATGCACTTTAATGATTTCATTGCAAAAATAAATATGAAACTCAACCCCTCATATCCTATTTAAATCTGAATATATCTTCTTATAAAGCCTGAATTTATTCGTGGGTGCTACTTCACATCAAAATATTTATTCAAAGCAGGGAAACGGTACAATAACTAAATAAATCAGCATAGAAATACTAAACAATGTTTACTAGTCACACGTCTCTCAAAATTACAATGTTTACCAACTCGAGACAAAATCCAAGTGGTAAGTGACTCGCATAATTAGTAGCCTGAGTCAAGAAAACATGATCCAAATGACGAGAGACTTCAACTATTTTTTGCTAACACTGATATATGTATACGATGTAGAAACATCCATAGCAAAAACTTCGCATCGAAAATTGGATCAAAGTAGAAAATGAAACGATTTGTTTACAATTTATACACCGTGTATTTTCTAATTGAATGAGAAGAGAGTAACCGTGAGTAAATGTACTGCTATAATAAACTGCGAAATTATGGCTTTGTATTAAGTACCACAACTTTTTAAACTAATATATGAACAGGTGCAAACTAAACTTAGAAGATGAATACTTACGCTCAAATTCACTCTTTTTTTCAAATCAACTAAACACTCTTTGCAGTTCCATACGACGAAAAACGAACTTGCAAAATATTATTCTCATGATAGAGCGGACGAGACGGCGTTTATAGAACGTCCAAATTTTACAAAGTCAGCTGATTCGAATATAATTAATATATGATATGATGGCAAAATTGCCTCAAATTCTACCGAGGACTTTTCTATAATGAATGTAAGTTTTTGATGGAATTATTTTATCATTTTTATATTATTGATATACGCATGCACCTTAATAATGGATGCAATCTTAATAATGCCTTAACAAGAAAAATATATTGTCATAAAGAAACTGATTTCTCCCTTTTATGTTTTAATAAACTTTTGTTAATCATTCTGGGGGGAGAAAATTTAAAAATTCAAGATTTAAAGTAATTTAAAGTCATAGGTTTTTACTTTTTATTTTTTATTTGGTTTTATTGAATGAAAAATAAAATCTGGCTTAATGCATGGCATCAATGAAAATATAAGAAAAAGTATGATGTCATTACGGACCTGATATTTTCCGCATTGATCTAAATACGAAACCATTGTTAATAAGTTCAAGCAAGGAAATTTAATATGCAACAATTTGCAAGTAATTTAATGATTGTAGCCTTGATATGTACAAAATGAGACTCGGTTCAGTGAGAGACATTTGCTAAAAGGTTGCTGGAAAACAGCGTGATTCAGAAGCATCATTGAGACAACCTTTTCATCCGCGTTTCTGTTTAAAATAAGAAATATCTATAAGACCCTTATATAAATTCAATGTGCGTTCATTTAAGACTAAATTAAGCTCTCTGAGTAGAGTGAGTAAGGAATGAGAGCCAAATGAAATTTTTTCATGGATCTTGTTTTTTCTGGCATTTAATTCCGGCTTGAAAACAGTGTCGAAAGTGATGTCGCGAAACAGCACTTCGGTGCCACAGATGTTTTCTGAAGTGATTGTTGAAGCAAACCTAGAAAAAGGGTTCATCGGTTGATTAGCATGTTCAACGAAAGTCATATACAAACTTATTGTCGCCCCACTCGCCGATAAGTAAAGGAATCGGATTATGGGCGTTACCCACCACAAGGAAACTATTTTTCAGTGAAGCTAATCAAACAAAACGGCTCCAGTTTCAAAAATCCTAGATAAACTCGACTGAAGAGCAGCGAAAACACGTTCTACCATCAAATAGTTAAGATTCAAGTTATTCGAAAAAGTTAACAACGTTAGACGGAAGCGAGAAGCCCATGAAGCTTAAAATCTTTTATGCATTGCTCTGACATTATCCCCTTCTGAGGGCAGTGTAATGATCTGGAGGGGGTTCACATAGTCGGGATAACGTTTGCCAACCTTGAGGAGCAATAAATGAAATCTCAAGATTGTTTGAATATCCTAGGTGGCTAAGTTAACCCATTTATATATTTTTATTTTTATAATTTTTCAAGACTACCACCCACCGTATTTTTCGGTTTTATGCTGTGCAAAATTGATTCAGGAATCATAAAGAATCGTTTCTTCTTACGAATTGGGGTCCCATAGTCTCCAAATTAAAATTCTGTCGAAAATTAATGAACCATCTGATAAGGAAGCTGCGACCCAGAATCTGAAGTCTGGATTGCGAGCCTCAACACCTTTTCTTTGTTCATTGGAAGATCTTTCGCCATGTTCGCTCCTACTTTGAAAATATTTGCTAAGAGCGTTTTCAAAATCTGGAAAAATCTGCACTTAATAGAATGAAAGCTCATATCAATGCCGAAAATTGGTAGTCCAACAAATTATTCAGTCTACTTGTTTATGTTACATATACATATCTCAAAATTTGTATAAAATTTCCGACCAAAGAGTGTACTATTAATGAACATAACACACAAATAATATAAGTGAACGTAGTTGGAGTGTACTGTCATATAATTTATTTCGTCAATAAAATATCTCATAATTTTTTTGAATTGTACGTTTGACAGTCATGATGGGTGCTTGCAGGAAAGACAAACTCAATTGTTATCTTATTCAATTTTCTTTACGAATATCCAAAAGTTTACATGAATGAATATACTTTAAAATAACTTTCTTGTTTTTTATTGATTTTATAAATGGTGCAAATTAAAGTTTTCCTTAATCGAAATTCACATATTTCGTACATGAATTTAAAAGCAGGCTAGACCATTACTCTGGTAGATGTACCTATACCTGGGAATAAATTATTTTAAAAATAAATTTTATACACTTTTTAATTTTTATTTGAGTATGTTTAAGTCTATTTAAAGCAAAAAAAGCTATGGCAGCTCCTAGTAGAGAACAAGATGATTATTGGGGGGAAAGTTTCACAGCCACTTCTGGTCTAGATGACTTTTTTGATGAGAATGTGAGTAACTATTTAAGTGCCATTCAAATATATTTTGAAATTTTTCTTGAGTGCAAACTATGCATTGTTTTTGTAAAAAATGTTTCTAGTATTTTTTGGATAAGTTAAAAAAAAATTAAAAGGACAAATTCAAGTATAGGGGAAAGTTATGTGTTTATGGTCATACCAGGCTAACAGTGCCAGCTATTGGAATATGTAGCAGAGATGAGGTACAATGTTCTAGTAATTGTTATGAAAAATTCTCTGTAATTATCATGAATTAATATTTCACAAACCTTAAATAATCTCAAGTAGTAATCAGTTCAACAATGAGTCATTGTATTTTGAGTGATAATTGAATTAGACTTGTGTTGATGTTAGGACATATCAGATATTTGCCATGAATTGCTAATTTGATCATGCATTTAGAATAATTATATTCCATTTATTTATGTTTATATCTATACAAAATGTGATATATTTTTTTTATGAGACAGTAGTACAGCCAAAACAAGGATTTTTGATGTATGAGAAAAATACTCCTTAAATTAGTTGTAAAATATGGGCTTTGGTGAAAAATTATTTACATCTTTTACAATTAAATGCCAAATTATCAGTTATAATCTACAGTTGTAGATATTAATGAATTTATTTGTTCATTTAGTGGTAGGCATATTTTTATCCAATAGTGATAAATTTTATTTTTTGAAAATGATTTATGCAGAATATTAGTATTATTTTGTAATATTAATTAATCATTAGTATTATTTTCTAATATCAATTAATCAAAGATATGTTAACTCAAACTACTATTTTACCCTTGATGTGATCATAAAAATTTTCTTCTGTTATTTTTATTTACATTTCCAGAGCACCACAAGCTGGAGAGGATCAGGAGACTCCAGTGTCTCTCTGGCAGATTGGAGTAGAAGAGTGAAGCCTGCAAAAGTGCAATCTGTCAACCGTGCTCTAGAACTTCCACGCAGCAGCTCAAGTAGTGGCAGCCTTGGCGACAGTATTCTTGACAACATCACCACTGACTTGTCAGGCCCTGAAGCCAACCCTGGTGTGTGTGTGTGCATTCTTGAAGCCAACCCTGGTGTGTGTGTGCATTCTTGAAGCCAACCCTGGTGTGTGTGTGTGCATTCTTGAAGCCAACTCTGGTGTGTGTGTGCAGTCTTGAAGCCAACTCTGGTATGTGTGCAGTCTTGAAGCCAACTCTGGTGTGTGTGCAGTCTTGAAGCCAACTCTGGTGTGTGTGTAGTCTTGAAGCCAACCCTGGTGTGTGTTTAGTCCTGAAGCCAACATTAGTATGTGGGCATCACTGAGTCCCTGAACCCACAGCTTGAGTCTTGTTTGTGCTACTACTCTGTGCTGGGTTATATTAGTGCTAGAGCTTATTAGTTTATTGGTGTATTGGTGAAAAGTAAATCGAATGATAATATGCGACACCATTGAAGGTTTGGCAAGTATTTTTGTGACTTTCTTGCATTTCATTTTCTGTGCAGTCTTAGGTGCATGTTCTTGCATCTTGAGTAGATAAATCTCTCTTCCTCAGTACATATTTCACTTTTCTTGGTATTACCAGTATTTTTTAATATATTTATTTTATACCAGCCTAATGTCTTGCTGCTCTTCTTCTAAAAATAATAGTTTTAATTCTGAATGACCATGTTCCTCCAACAGAATAGAGATATTGTTAAAACAGCAGTTCTGGTTATTCATCTTACTTGATGGAGTAGAATTTCATCAGCTGTATGCTGTCCAGTTTAACACTCTCATGACTTTTTCCTGATCATACAGCAAATTTTTCTAAAATAATAGTAGTGATCACTTTCAAAATCTGAGTGGTTTTGAAATTTAATGGAGAGGTACTTCCTTCATTTTCTTGTATGGAAATCTTCAAACTCCTAACATAACTGAATCAAAATATAGATACTGAACTAAAATTGAAAGTACTTCTTATTACTATTATTATTATGATATATTTTAATACATCATATTGTATCATTATATCATGTGTCCAGCCAACGTGGGATTGTCTCGAGGTGTGGGGAGAAGCCTGGGGTCACTGGGGGAGAAGCTGCACGACTGGAAGCCCCCTAGTGTAAAAAAATGGAGCAATGCAAGTAAGTTTTGAAGCCAATGGGATATTTTTTATTATAACTGGCAGTGCCTACGTTAATTATAAGGAATGTTGATAGGAAGGTTTTGATTGAAAGTTGATTGTTGATGCCTTCATTTAATTTGTTTCCCTTGTCACATCTTTACAAAAATATTATCATGAAGTAGGCTGGAGACATTTTATATATTCGGGGATGTGAGTGTACAAGAAGTTATGAATAGATTGCTCTTTAAGCAGGATATCAAAATTTTACCATACTCAGTATTTAAAGTTGTTTTCATGAAATTACAGTTGCTTCCTGGCGTATTTTCATTTAGACTCTTGATGCTTGCAGATTCTCTTCACCACGTTACCAGTGACTGCCTGTGGGGGCCTTCTAGTACTGCATCTTTATTCTTGCTGTCCTTTCAGATGCTGAGCTGTGGATGGGTTTTGAAAATCATTTTGCATGTTTTTAATGATATTAAATGTTGGTGTATGATGATAAAAATGAAGACCAGAAAAGAGGTAGAGGAATCGGATATTAGAAGATATTAGGGTGCTAAATATCAGCGAGGAACTGGTGGGGGATAGGGGAGTGTGGAGAGCTCTTGCCCCTTCAACCTCATTAACTGGGAAAAGGTAGACATTATGATGATGATTATAAAATATGACTAAAATATTCTCTCATAATTCTTAGATTCAGTGAAGAAAACATCCAAGTCTGGTGCTTCAATTCACTTCACTTTACAAATTTCACTAATTAACACACAAAATTCCCTAATAAAAACAAATGTCTCATCGTGAGATTTTTACTTTACTAAATGAAGAAACAACAAAAAATTATGAAACAGTTACAATGAGGAAAACAGAGCTATCGAAAATACACTACATAGTAATATTTGTAACTGATGAGGTGACAAACAGTTAATAAATTGGTGCATGTGCAGGTGGGGCTGTAGAGCGGTGCAGCAACTGCAGCACCCTGGAGCAGGAAGTTGCGCAGCTCAGCAACCAGCTGCAGGTGCTTGTCAGCTGACCTTGCAGTTGTCAGCCGACCTTGCAGTTGTCAGCCGACCTTGCAGTTGTCAGCCGACCTTGGTATTGTCAGCCGACCTTGCAATTGTCAGCCGACCTTGCAATTGTCAGCTGACCTTGCAATTGTCAGCTGACCTTGCAATTGTCAGCCGACTTTGTAATTTTCAGCCGACCTTGTAATTTTCAGCCGACCTTGCAAGTGTCAGGCGACCTTGCAATCGTCAGCCAGTCTTGCAGTTGCCAGGGTCTGCTAACTGAAGTCGTCTCCTTGCTTTCAACAGTTTCTTCTTGGATTCTTTCTTACTTGTAGTTTTTAAATTCTCTCCATTTTTGTGAATTTGTAGTTTAGATTTTGTTTTAAAATGTGTTGATTTTACGTTGCCCACTCTAACAATTTTACATTCATTCTTTATTTCATCATCTCAAATTAGTGAACCAATGATGGAGATTTTATGAATTATCAGCAAACTTCGCCATGTATTGAGATGGGCATGTCCATTGCAGTAAGTTTTCATGTGTGCTTAATTAATAACTTGGAAAATCGATAACTTACATTGTAAAAACTTAGGTGGGAGGAAGGAGTGCCAGGTGGGGAAGTGGCAAGGAGATGC
>VOMN01132969.1:0-24750 GCA_014899125.1 Orchestia grillus | reverse complement strand
TAGCGGCCGCTACATTTCACAGTAGCGCTGCCCACCTTTGGTTATTTCATTAGCATTAACCCAGTGATTAGATTATTCAAACTATACTGCACACTAATAGATGGCAACAAAGTGTAAAGAAATGACTGTGTTAATTTGTGTCAAACACAGTCAACTTCTACGCTGTCACTTTACAACTTGAAAACGAGCCCATGTGACGACTAATTCTTACGCTGCGTCTTTCACACAAATCTCCGCTCGAGTGCAAAATGGCGGAGGAGGCAGAAATCAACTGTTATCGCGGTACGGATGGTTCCTAGCCAAAATCTAACTCCGACTTGCTTTGCAAAATAATCGAAAATAATTTTCCCAATGAATAACTTTAAGCAAGTTAAAATTGATGTAGAATGCCATCCAAAAATAACATTTGAATTTTTTCAATACTTTGACGGTGAAATAAATTTGAAATTTTGAATTACGTTATTGATCTCTTATCAGTAACTTAACTTCAAAATTGCCTGGCTAGTAACGTCATGCTACCGCATGCTACAGGCTACGGTAAGTGTGAAACCAACTAAATTCACTAATTATTCGACCATAGAATGAATTTTGCCCGTCACTGATTTTTCAATAGAATTAAAAAACAAGGAAGCTGAATTAAATATAAGTTAATACTTCGAATCATTCCTTTTTTCTTACATTATATTTTTTTAGAAATCAGATTTTTTAGGGTAACCTGTAAATTTTAGGGTAGTTGGTTTTATACTCGTGGTGGCCCACGCGAGCACATGTGTTTAGTGTTCACTGTGTTGAAATTTAAACCAATGGTAGATTTCAGTTCGAATTATTCTGTTGGTGGTGCGTCTAATGTAGTTCTGAGTCATGGGTGGCAAATACAGGATTTGGTGTTTCTATAATTATTAACTTAATTAAAATTTTCTAGACGACAGGTGAAATTCAAGGTGTCTTGGTTTCAAACTGTTGAATAACAATGCTGTTTTGTCAATGGTGTGGTGGTTTGTAGTTTACCTTAATATATTATAAGCGTGTGTGTTACTGATTCAAGTATCCAGAGCATAGATAGCAGCTGCTTGTAATGTACCTTATTTGTGATGTGATGCAAGTTCGAAAATAGTAAACAGATATTACAAACAAGGGCTCTTTGAAGTGATAGTTGTAATACTTAATACTTTTATTGTTTAATCTTTTCCTTGTCATGAATAAGGAACTCATTTTCAAGTAGCATTTCTAATTCAATTTGAATTATAGTTTATCAATTGTTCACCAAGAAAATTAAAACTCTGCTCTTCTCTGTTTAAAATGTTGAAGTAAACTGAACATTGCAAATACTAATCCTTCTGTTAAGTTTTAAAAAGTTCAATAACAAGTTCTACATTTTTGTTCAAACAGCTGAAAAGAAATGAATAATTCATGCATTTATGTATGCATTTTGTTTCTCATGTGTATAAGAAAGTTAAATTTTAGGCTTCAGGAATTGAGTTGAAAATGAGTTTATATTTACTTTACTGCAGTCAACTGCACAGAACATCCTATTCATGCTACAGCCTTAATTTTGATGTTATTTGGTAGGAATTTTATTCTGAGTTTTAGAAACCAATTTTCAAAAGTTTCAAAATGGCAGAAATGTCAGGAAGAGCAAAGGGTGGGTGATTGGGTGCAAGGTTAGTTGTCTCAAGGCTCCAGCTAGACATTTTACCTATATATAGACAATCCAGTGACATTTATTTGAAGCATTTAAAGCAAAACCCTTTAATTTTAGGAAATATAATTATGCTTTAAACCTGTATGAATTTAGATATTAGATTCAGATAGTTTTCATTACTGACTATCCACCAACTCCCATTATATGTCCTCTTTTTGAAGATATGTCAATTGAAGGAAATGTTAATTGCTGTGCAACATTCCTTAACTAATGTGTCCAACAATCATAATAATGCACTGAAGTATGCAATTAAGTGGCGACCAAGATAAATGGCTAGTGTGTAGAACCAAATTTTTTTGCCAAGTTTTATTGAGGCCTAAGTCTTTAGTATATATGCCATTTTCTGGTACATGTGAAATTTTTATTTATTTTGCTATCACTTACGTAGATTTTTAGTGTTTTAGTGACTCAATTTGAATATTTACCAAGTGAAATATCAGGTTGCAATAGAAGTTCAGTCCAATTTTTAAGCTACATGTTTAGGGCATAATTACTTCAATTTAGCTTGTTAATGTTGTATGCTTATCTATGTTGAGTAATAAAATTTTGTTTCTTCTTTCAGATGGTGTGAAAATTATGTATTGCTATTTTAGCCCTAATGTACACTCCAAGTAAAGAGCATATCACGCATATTTTACTGTTTGAAATTCATAAAGGCAAAACAGCAAGCTCAGCAGCAATAACACTCAAAGACACTTATGGAAATGATGTAAATGAAAAGACCTGCAGAAGATAGTTTTCATGTTTCAAAAAAGATGACTTTAGTCTGAAAGATGAACCGAGAGTCGGGTAGTCGAAAAACTCAATTCTGAGTAATTGCAAGCTGCCATTAATGAAAATCCAACCTGCACCACTAGAGAACTGAGCAAAACCTTTAATGTAAGCCATATGACCATATATCAGGAAATAATGAGACTTGGCAAAGTCTCAAAGGCTGGGAAATGAGTCCCACACGATTCATCAGAAATCAATAGGCAACAGCGCGTGACCTGTTGTTTCATTGCGTTCTCATGAACTTGAAGCACTTTTTTTAGACCAAATCATAACTGGCAACAAAAAATGGATCCTTTACAACAATGTTGAGTGCAAAAGACAGTGGTTAAGTTGTGGTTCAAAGCCAGTTCTTCAGCCAAGATGTGGACTGCACCCTAAAATATTCTTTTGTGTGTATGATGGGATTTGAAGGGAATTGTGTATTATGAACTAATGGGTGACAATCAAACAAAGCAGTTTTACAGAAAAGCAGTTTTACAGAAAAAACGGCCTTCTGTGATCACTCGAAAAAGAGTGATTCTGCACCAATACAATACCAGACCCCACACTTCAAGAGCAACCAAAAATCTCATTGAAGAATTTTGCCAGGAAGTCATGCATCAACCACTATATTCTCCCAATGTTGCTCCAATCGATTTTCATCTTTGCAGGAGCTTACAGAATCATTTAATGGGATAAAAGCTTACTTCAAGAGAAGATGTTGAAATGAAGCTAGTTTTTTTTAGTCTAAACTGGCTAAATTCTATGAAGAAGGAATCAGAAANAGAAGGAATCAGAAAGCTTATGGCAAGATGAGAAGATGTAATTTAATAAAAATAGTGTTTATATTGAAGACAAATAAATATATTTTTGACGGGTTTTTCATTTTATTTCAAATTGAAAAAATGGACAGAACTTCTGTTACAACCTGATAGATTGGTAGCACGAAATGTTGAGCTGCATTGTCCAGATTTGAAATATGTGAACTTTCATTTATGTATATCAGGTAGGTACTTCAGTTCTTATAAGGTTTGCAGTGTGGAACAACAATCCTGAATTACCCTGGATGTTTTGTACAGCCTTGTGCTATGGTACTTTCTAAAGTGTGCCTAACATTCTCTCTTTCAGAATTTGCTTGAAGAATTAAGTTTAAAATAATGTCTATCAGTATAGTCACTTGCTCAGCTTGGGTGCCTCAAGGTCAAGCCAAAGCCAACCCTGAGAAGGTTAGTATATATATATATTAGGTAACATAGAATTTTACTTCAAAATGTAGGCTAATTGTAATTTGTGCTGTATTCCTCCATTGAAATGCAAGCAACTTTAGTAAGCAGCAATTGCAAAGATTGTACTTTATAGTTGTAATATTTAGTAAAATATTTCCTTGGATTTTTTTTTAATCTTATTATTGGAGTTTTAAATATCACTGTATAAGTCTTGCTGCTTCTTATTTAACTTTGTATATTTTCACTGGGGATCTTGTGTCTGCTGTGAAAGTTGTACTAGCTATAGACTACTAATATTGATTGCTTGCTTGGTCATGAGCTACATAGCCCTTTCAACAGCAGCATCTTTTGACAATCGTATGCTATAGTCGGTTTTAATTTTTTCATAGAATGAGACCACTCAGAAATGGTTGGTTTGTACTGGAACAGGTCAAGGAAGGATGAACAAACTCATTTCAAACTTTTTGTGTTCAAAATAGAAAATTTAACAAATTTCCTTGCCAAAGTTGAGTTGGGAAATAATTACTTCAATATAAGTTTAAGTGTTGATATAAAGAATATTGTCTAACAATAAAAATCTATAGTATACTTGTTCTGTAGTATCAAAAATTATTTGGCCTTTCAAGAGAAAGTGTTAAGTGGGCTCGGCAGGCAGGTTTGTTCGATCAACATGCCCTACACCATCCAAAATATCAAAACTTAAACCAGTTTTGCTAACACTATTCCCAGCATAATTCTCACTCATGGGATCATCAATATCCATCATAACCTGTAGCAAATATCACCATGCCTGCATGTTTGCACTAACATTCAAGTTTGCAACAACTTTCACTCATGTTTTCAGTAATTTCCATTCTTATTTGCAGTAGGTAACTTTCTTATACTGTCACATACACTCATGCTTGTATCTCATAGTAACTTCAGAAATGCCTTTACACTTTAAGCAAGGATGAGTTAACCCTC
Source organism: Orchestia grillus (assembly GCA_014899125.1). Lineage (NCBI taxonomy): Eukaryota > Metazoa > Arthropoda > Malacostraca > Amphipoda > Talitridae > Orchestia > Orchestia grillus. The sequence continues at coordinate 20,106 of VOMN01132969.1, read as the reverse complement.
ATGTCATATCTGATTCAATTTTTTAAAATGTAGTCCATTCATAATTACCTAAAAAGTTATAACATATTAACATGTATAAAGATGGGTGCAGTAAATAGTTGAATGTTTCATCTTGCAATTTGACAAATTCTTAATGTTTGATCAGTTAACTCTTAATATTGAATAATTGAGTTTCTATTCATATGATTATTTCTACATCAGTGGTCAGTAAGCTTTATAGTTGATGTAAAATCTATGCATTGGATATCTTAATTTGAATCATGCATTTCAAAATTTCTCCCAACTTGTTTTGTTTCCTTATTGTTTCTTACATTGTCTTTCTTTATGAAATGTGCATCATAAACTGAAAATTATATAAAGGTAAAATGAGTGGGGAAAAGGGTGCACTTGTACCTACTGTGTACAAATTGTATTTAACTGAGAGTGCTTACTGCTGAACCTGGGAGTGAACCAGTCAACTATTGATGGAAATGTAATTTTCAAATGTTATTTAAAAATTGTAATTTTTTTCAGGTGGAGGTTAATGTGGAAGATCTCAAGAAAATCATTGAGGAGACAGAAGCTAAATTAGAGTGAGTGTATGCTTTGCTCTCAGATATTTACTTATAACTACAATTATTCTTAAAGTCTTTGTCAGATTATAGTCTTTAATATGAACTTTAGATTATGGAGGGATTGGTTTGGTGGCCTATGAAGTGTATTCAAATTAAATTTAAGCCTAAGTGAATGATTTGCTGTTGCTCATGTAAGAGTTTATGTTCTTGAGAAAAATTAATTTAAAAATAAAAGTCAGAAGTTTTAAATATTGTAGCTGTGCTATTTTAGGCCTTTGATCACTTGAAGGTGCACTGCATAAAATTCTGAGTGAATGTTTTTGGGGACTGTGTTTGGAATGTGGGTGACTTTGCGTGTCATTTCAGTAGCTAATGCAGTGTTAAGTTTCCAAAAAGAATGCTTTTTATCTTTTCATGCTAATTTTCAATTGTTCAGATTTGCATCTATTCAATTTAGTTTGACCTATGTAAATATTCAGTTCAGGAAAACAACATCTGAGCAAGTTCTGTTTTAAAACCTTTGTGAACTTGTAGGAATACAAATTTCATAAAACTATTGAAATGAAGGGCCATACAAAATAGAGATTAAAGCTACATTTTTTAATGGTTTGATAATTAAAATTATTCCTTATGAGGGCTATTCATTTAAAATTTAATGTAATTAAATTTGGTAGTATTCCTCTTCATGTGTTATAAGATATGCCATAGGTAGTAAGATTAGGTCACTAGATTTATCTATCCTATGCTGTGAAGACTAGCATCCCCAGGGGGACACTGTTAGGTTATCTCAGCTGTAGCTAGGCCTTGAGGACTTCTACCTTTCATATCTACTTTGCTTCTGTCCATTTTCCTTCTCTTCCTGTTTTTTTTAACTTGCTTTTTCTATGTCCAATAAATCCTGATTGTAAGCATATCTGTGCATTGATTCTATGTTTTCTCAAGTTGTACTATATAGTCGCTTCTTTTTCCTCTTTTGAGATTTCATTCTATGTGGCAAGGGAGCTTTAAGCTGGCTAATACTGCCACACCAGAACAGAATTAAATTCTAATCAGTATGGTCGCCATTATGTAGTCTCGGTTTTTGATACGCTTGGTAAAATTGAATACATAAATGAAAGGATAATTTAGTTATTAGCATCTATGTGAACTAAAATATTGGCAGTTCTTGATACAATAACTTAGTTCCCAGGTGTACAGTGTTCTATTCCTTGGGTTGTTTACAGAGCAAAATCATAGCAAATGGGAATAAATTTTCTAATAAAACTGATGTAATGAAAAATAACCCTTTTGATTTAGTTTTAGGGACATAGCACAAGCTTGTTTTTTTTTGTTCTTTTTTGTAGCAAAGAATGAAGAGTGGAAATTGACCCAAATTATAGATGAATAAAAATAAATCAAATTAATCAAAATATGTACACTGTACTTAATGTTCATTCTTGATACAATACTATTTGTTGTCATTGAATTTCATGAAAGTTATTGGCTTTGTATTGGTACTCTCAGTTTAATTTATATGAGAGCTTCCCTCCAGGGGCATAGGCTATGGGGACTGGCAAGCCTAGAGGAGGAGCACTGTTAGGTTCCTCAGCCCTAGATAGGCCTTTGTGACTTCTATCTTTCATGCCCACTTTGCTTCTTTCAATTTATTTGCTTTCTTTGCTATCTTTCATTTGCCTTTTTTTCCTTTTTTTTCTTAACTTGCTGTTTCTATGGGCAGGGAATCTTATGTTGGAGCATACCTTTGCTTAGATTCTATTTTTTTAAAGTCCATATTAAATGGTGCCACTTTTTTGCTCTTGTGAGATGCCTTTGGTGTGGCCAGATAGCTTCAAACTAACTAATAATAATGGTAATAATTGGGGGGTATTTGTACTTTCTTGGAATCATGTACATAATCTTGCTATGGTTGAATTGAATGTGAATGGAAAAGTTGAAAGGCAGAATGAGACTTTGAGATCAGGAATTGATCAAGATTTTTCAGAGCATGAGTTCTGTGCTGCATTTTTTAGTATTGTTATGACTTGATGTGTGCCATGTAGTGTCATGACCATTTCCATACATAAATGCAGATTAATTTTCTATTTGGTTGCAATTTTCAGGGATGTGAAATCAAGTGAGGAGGAAAAAATTGATTCTGATGATGATAGTGAAGATGACGATGACTCACAAGATGCAGGAGGCAGCAAATCGGAGCAGTCTATGGACGTTGATGATGAGCCAGTTGATGAACAGAATATTGATAAACTGTATAACTTCAGCACATATGATCAAGAAGAAGATAGTGAGTATGAGCTGTTTATTGTTTACTTGAATTTTTTAGTATATTTTGTAAAAATTAAATTATTTTTTTGTGCATCTCACTACTAGATGTGAAATTATTCTAAAATAGAGGCTTGAGACTGGCAAAACAGTTACTGCAGTGCTATTTAATGGTTCCTAAATATAGCTTTAAAATTATTTTTTCTGTATCAGGTAGAAACGGGGATAAAATTTCATTACAAATGTAAAAATATCTTCTAGGTGAAATTTAGCTCATGTTTCTAATGCACATGGTGAAAATAGTACAGGGTTTTTATAGGAGCTATTTAGTAGCATTGAAGTGACTCTTGACTGCTTAACACATTCTTTGCATATTGGGTCACCGGTGTACCGATGAAGTGATTCATTCCAATGTTTGGTAATAGTTTGCTTGTAACTCAATGATGATATTTTAATTATGTTTAAAGAAAACTATCATATTTGACATATTAAAATACTTTTACTCTTTAATCATAGTTAAGAGGAAAAGCAGAGAAGAAACAAACGTGTCTTACTTCAGAGCAGAAAATTGCTGAATTCGAACCTAACCTAAGTCTGGAACTACCTAACTATGGAGCAGTCTAACACATGGAACGAGTTAAGGTTTAAAATCCTCTACACTTTGATTTTATCTATGTGTATGTTCCTCTTAATTTTCAGGATGTCATCATTTTAATTTTCTTTTTATTATAATTTTATGCTATAAGTGTCTTTTTGCATATCTTCATCAGACAATTGATCATTTCTCTAAGACAATTTTGACTGCTTTGGCTTAAGTAGCTGAAGTGGCTATGATGTTCTGCTGAGTGAATTAACTTAAGATCTAGGTTAACCTTATCTTTGTCTTTACTTGTTTAGATGCTATTGATGTGTTATTAAACAAATTCCTATTTTTTCAGAGCCTCTTTTTGCATTTATGATTTTCAATGGGCCAAGCATTATTTTCATCCAGAGGATATCCCAGTCCCTCTAGTATGATCTATTATGTTGTGTAACATTCCGAAAAACTAAAACTGTAATTTTATTGCTATGAACCACTTTTAAAATGTCATTTCAGATGAGATCTATACCCTACCAGTCATGGATTACATTGTGCTCTATTTTCTCAGATCAGCTGAAAGAACTGCTGTCATTGAAGAACTTAACTATGTATGGCAATCCTGCTGACGATCCTCTCCTGGCTGAAGGCAACGTAAAGGCAAAGGAGGAAGATGAGAAAAGTGAGACGGAGAACCACAGAATACTGGCTGATGACAATCTCATTGCAGTGGGCCATGTCGAAAATGATGCCGCTATACTCGAAGTTTATGGTAAGCATAGTTCATAGTAGTGTTGTAGGATATCTTATGTGGCAAACTCTGTCAGAAGCGATGGATTTAAAATTTAATTCTCAACTTAGCAGGTTTTCTTGCAAATTTGTAATTTGGATGACTTTGCAAGTGCTCCAGTTCCATGGAAATATTTGGTCGATATTTACCGAGAGAAATTGAGGAGGGATGAGTGAACTCGTTTCGATACTGTTTTTGAATTGATGATTTGACGATCGTACTTTTCTGAAGTTGAATACATGTGTGATGAAAAGGTAATTTGTTTTCCCAGCAGAAAAGGGACTTATTTTTCTTGTCATAACTGCACTCGATGAAATTTCCATACTGTAATTGCATTACTCAATAGATTCATACAGGTTTAATTCTGTATACGAAGAAAAATGCACGAGTGTATAAATGGTAAGTATAGTTGTATCTCTATGCCAGTACACCTGTATTAAAAATGAATACAGTTTCATTACTTTGAATTACATTTTCCAGTGTACAATGAGGCGGGTGATGCTCTGTACGTTCATCATGACAACCTGCTGCCTACAGTGCCCCTCTGCATGGAGTGGCTCAACTACAACCCCTTAGATGAAAATCTTGCACCAGGTCTGTTGAAACTTAAGTCTATGAAGTTTGTTCATTTATTTCTTTTCACAGGAGCTTCATAATTTCTTCTTTGGACGAAACTTTAGAGCAGCAAGTTTATTGGCCCCTATTTTAGATTGTGTTAGATTACCGGGTTCATGATTGTCGGAGTCAGAAGTAGGTTGTTAGATCTGGGAATGGGTGTGTGGGATCAACGGATGAAGTAATTAGTGCTGATTAAGAGAAATATGTCTACAGAAATTGCACAAGTAGATACTGATGGCCGTTCAGAATAAAAAATCCTATTTTTTCGAATTCTTCCGTCGTGTAACTCCTTCGTTGTTTCTTCCTGATGAGAGATTCTCTCTCATTTAAGAAATAGTAAACAGGACTTGCATCAGGATGGCTTAGGTTTCTTCTCCATTGCAGGTTGTAGCAGCTGTTCTTTATTTCTCGACTGCTTATCATACTGAAATACAAGCTAACAAAGTGGTATTACAAGTGCTGTCAGATACTTCTGACTACACTTTTAAATTATTCCTTTAAATAGAAGTTATTTATATAAACTATGTATAGCCTAAAAGACCCCTCAGGGGTCACAGGATAGACTGTAGGCAATGGGATTTTGTCTATCCTATGCTATGGAGAATGGTATCCCCAGAGGGACGCTTTTAGGCGACCCCAGCTCTAGCTAAGCCTTTGGGACTTTAAGCTTTCGTGCACACCTAGTTTTTTTTTCCATTATCATGCTTTTTTGCTGATTATTTTCTCTCCCTTCTTAACTATCTGTTCTATGCACAGGGATTCTGTGTGGTAGCACACCTGTGTGTAGATTCCATGTATTCTGAAGTCAATTATAAGTGATTTTTTTTCTGCTCTCTTGGGATCTTGTTCCATGTGGCTAGAGAGATTTAAATTAACTAATAAATAATAAATAAATAGCTGAAACGATTTAGGAAAACCTACTGCAGCAGAGCCTTTACCAATAATGAAACTTTTTGACAATGGCCTTGACAGTGGTTTTTGCTGGTACAGCATTCTGGCCTCCATCAGGCTACTGCTATTAAGCATATTCATCAAATGACTGGAGTGCAGACTTAATGCGAGTTTGTCTTGTCAGCATATTTACTGCTAAAGCTACAGGCAACTATCTGCAAGCACACCATTTGATTTTGTTTGGTCGTGCTGACTGCCTTCTTGAGAAGTGTGGAGACTTTTAGGATCATCCGCTGCCCGCCGTGTAGAAATGTGCGTGTTGGTGTGGGTATTTCGACAGCTAGTGAGAGCTGTCGTCCGTACTGTGAAAGATCAGCTGAAATTCATTTTTTAAGGAGTCGTGTTGTTTTACTGAAGACCATTCCTTAATTGGTCCTGAGAACCCCTAAACTGATCATTGGCTTCCGTGCCAACGTGTGATTATTATTTTGCTCTTCCTACGTGTAAAGTTTTCATCAGTAGCCTAATTTAGATTAAAGAGTATCTTCATGCATCAATGCTTCTTTTATGAACGAATTGATATGTACGCTCCTGTATGAATATTTGATTTGCCCTTGTATTGAACTGTCACCGAAATGTAATGACTTAATATTGTGCTTCCGAAATTGAATGAATTGCAGTTTCAGTTTTGGAGAAAATGACAATGTTGTATTGCTTTATTTGTATTACAGTTGCAGCCTCTTTAATTGTGTACCTTGGTACTTTCCCTTTAGTGATGAGGACATCATTTTGAATGGGGAAGAAATTTCTTCAGAGTTAGAAAGAGAGATCCTCAAATATCACGTTGTTGGGTAGTGGACTGTATATTTTTTGTGTGACAAGTTAGCGTGAATTTATCTCTATGATTTTCAGCCGTTTTTTATAAATTCATTCAAAATAGTGCGTGCTCAAAACTACGAAGCATCTTTTAGTTAGCTATTACAGATTATTCTGACTACCTCTTCTTAATTCAATCAGTGGAACTGGCGAGTTGTATCAGCATCTTTCCTTATTTTTCGGATGGTATTATATATGGTGGCAATTGTAAAGGGGCTAAACATGATCAATTTTATTAAACATCCGAAGTATTCTAGTAATTTTGACAATCCTCTCTATATGAATTCAAGAAAGTTGTCAGTTTATTAGCTACTTTTTTTATAGAGTTAGCATTTGTAACAATTTAGTTTACTTAATTTACTTACTATTCAAGGATTACCGTATTTCAAAACAGTTTCCGACTGTCCAGTTCCTTCATTGTTTGTATATCAGTGTACAAATTTATTTTTTATAAATGCTTTAAATGTCTGTATAATACATTATACAGTGTAGTTTTAGCTTATTATTTACTGAGCGAAATTTGACATCTTCGTATAGATCAGTTGTTCATTCTGTGGCCCAGGCAATTTGGTAGCAGTGGGCACAATGGAGCCTCAAATCGAGGTGTGGGACCTGGACCTGATCGACGGCCTTGAGCCTGCCTTCAAACTGGGTGAGCCGCGGCCGAGCAAGGCAGACAAGAAGAAGAACAGGAGGAAGAAGGCAAACGGCACTCCCAAGATCACAGGTCACACTGACGCTGTCCTTTGCATTGCGTGGAACAAAGAATATGAGTGAGTTGCCTTATGTTTTGTTAATTTGATCTCAACTACTAGTGTTCTTATTGTTAAATGACTTTTACGACTCATTGAAAAAACGAGGCTTGTGTAATTTACTTTTGCGAAAAATTCATTGTCAAATTTACAGTATAACTTAATGTTTCTTTTACAAAAAATCATAATTTTAAATCCTTGTAGCTTACGCTTACTTATATTCGACAGGCACGTGCTGGCGAGTGGCTCAGCAGACACGAACATCATCTTGTGGGATTTGCAAAATCTCTCAGTATCGAAAACGGTGTCGTGCTGCAGCGGCAGGGTGCAGAGTCTGCAGTGGCATCCAAGCAATGGTGAGACGCGACTGCTCAGCTTCTGATGGCATTGTTAGTGTCCATCGTGTAAGGCCTTCCTGTGTTCACCTGAGACTGAACACTGTTGCGTTCTGTATATCAGCTCCATCTCAAATTTATAATTAAATATATGTGCCAGGCGCTCAGTACACAAAAGCAGTAATACACGCATTCAAGGGGCCTCTATCGTACAGATGTCAGTGGCACTGCCACTGCGGGTTAATGAGCGATTGAGCAGTTGTTTATTTATTAGAGACCTTACTGCTTCTGTATGATGTACGTTAAAGGTGTATGTCATTAAACCTGCAATTCCCTGGAAATTTGAGTATTTGACAATGTAATCTGTAAAACTGTATTATGAGAGATAAAACGAACTAGTTCACTTGGCTAAATGATATTTTCCTCGTATTTTAAAGAATCTTGTATACGAGAAGTGTTGTCTCTACTTGTTCAAGGCTTCTCTCTCTCTCGATTGATGGGCTTAATTTTTTCGAGTCACTACATTTGTGTGTTGGACTGCTGCGAAAGTTGAAGATTTTCAAATTTGAGTTAAAATCAAGGAAAATATTTCGACATCTTTCCATCATACGATTTCGCGCTTCAATCTGTATGTGGATTTGTTGATTAGATGTTGTTATTTATATGTTGTAATTTATACATTAATTGAATAATACATGCAATAATTAAATGCTAACCTTACAGAGTTTCTTATCATTTAATTTCTTCACATGAACAGAAGCGTGGCGCTTGGCCACTTCCTAAGAATGATTAATCAAAGCTGGAGTTATAGAGTTAGACTGGAAATGATTTAATATGTGATTCACTGCTGAAGAGGTAATTTCTTAACTGCTGCATAGGAGATTAGGTTCACTGTTTGAAAAAATGAATTCAATTGACTGCATAAACATGAGACTTGGTAAAATAAGTGCAACTTACAACGTGCGTTTTACTGCCGTAGAAATGCGCGTGTCTTGCTCCTAACTGTTTTTATCGGCCGCAGGGGCAACGTTGCTGGCCGGCAGTGCCGGGGGAGACGTTCACGTCATCGACTGCCAGGACGGCAGCAGCAAGAGCTGGCAGCTTCAAGGCGACATTGAGAAAGTACTTTGGGTCAAGTGCAAGAAAAAGCAGCTTGCTATACTGGTGAGGCGTTTTCCCGTAGAGTCCTTGGAATGAGTAATAATTTTATAGAGGATTTCTCGTGGAAAGTAGTTATTTGGTCATCGTAGTCGGTCAATACTGAAGTAAAAAATTTCTCTCGTGTTCTAACAGTATTACGGTGTTTAAGGATTTGTTTTTTATAGTTCTTTAAGTGAATATGTATTGGTATTTCTTATAGCAGATCAGGGGTGTTTTTAAATCATCAATGAACATTTACAGTGCTGCAGTTTTATAGACACGTAGCTACAGTAAATGCTTCCTAGTTCAGGATTGTCCCTGGAGCTGCTAGTACAATTGTCCTTGGAACGTCTTGAGACGATCCTGTGTTGAAGCGTAGAGAAGCTGGTAGCGTTCCCGGAAAAAATTTATTCGACACTCAATTTGGGTAAATTATTTAACTGCAGGCGAGTAACGATCAAGGATTGCTGTACTGCCTCAACCAAGAAAAAGAGGAACCAGTGTGGACGCTAACGCCGCACGAGAAGTCTTGTACAGGTATGTTGGGCACTACAAGTCTGCGCATTTGCTCGTTTCACTTGAATTCAACTTACTGGTAGATGAACTGTAAAATTGATTACCGGGAATGAATCTCATGAGCATTGAGTTCTCTTGATTCTCAATGAGACTTTCCTTAGATGAGTGGGTTCTTTTTCTAGAAAATGAGGGAAGTGGGTAGGGCTGTTTTCATTTCATTATGGTATTTTATGTAATGCTAGTAGACGCGCTCCGTTAAGAATGACGGGAAAAATTATGTTAATTTCATTAGATTCTCTTTTGTTTACGGTTAATGTGACATGAAGTAATGTTCTTTGCAGTATCACTGATACGGACTGCCTTCTCTGATAGGCTCGCTGATTAGGAGTTGAAACCCGGGAATTTTCTCTTATCTAAATCCTTAAGAGCGTGACAGAAAGACGGACCAAGCAAGCAACACTGGGCTGTTATTATGTAGTGGGATTAGTAGTACCGCAGCATTACATTTTTCTTTTGAAGTAAACATCATATTCTTAGTCAACTAGTTTTAAAAAAAATGAAGCATTCAAAGGCGAGATATTGAAATATACTTGACTTTCGAGATGGCTATCGATTGCCCTGAAAAAAGGTTTTGTAATGAGACAAGAACGCCAAATATTTAGCGTATCTATTTGTGACAGCTGCAGGAAGTTGTGTTGTAATGATTTTTCCTCTAAGCATTGTGTATAGTTGAGATTTAAATGAGTTTTGTGCCTCCGTGTCGCAGGGATCCAAGTGAGCAAGAAGTGCCCAGGCCTGCTGGTGACGGCGGCGGAGGACCACACCATCCGAGTGTGGGACGGCGGCGAGCGCATGGATCTCCTCACCGCCCCGCCATCATTCGTGGCGCAGCTCGCCCCTCAGGTCAGCTGCTTTCTTGAATTCCAGTAACGCTTAGAACTTGACAACTCCAGAACCTCCGCAACTCCTGAGGTTTAGAACGAAGTTTGTGTTTTCGATGTGAGATGGGCAGATATCCTGAAGTTACCAATGGCTAGCTACTACTGACTTCTTTTTGTTTTTTGAGCATTCGTTAACATAACGGAGCTGTTCATGTGAAGCATAGTTGTTTCTCTTCAGTTTGAGTCGAACATAGGCTCTGAGATTGTTAAATTTACGAGGACTCTCCTCGGAGGCGTTTGAACTACGTACGATTGAAATTTTCGGTGTATGAGTGACACACGGAAATCTGTCAAATTTGTCTGCCAAGGCATTTACTGATCATCGACGAAATTGTTCAACAGGAGCGAAGATATTTTCAACTCGGCTTTTGTGTCTGTGTTCAGTATTTACTCATGGTTTGAGGAAAAGTAAATTTACGCTACACATTAAATTGCCTGGCTCGCTAGGTGCCATGATAATTTTAACCGACTGATAGCTTATCACTTGATGAACAGTGAGCTTCTGTCTTGCCAGACTGGAACCTAGCAAAGTTCTTCTTGAGAGTACCTAGTACTCGTCGCAAGTACTGCTGGCAATCTACACGGACTTAGTGCACTCGTTCCGTTGCTCATCATATATTGTACTTAGTTTTTTGAGCGCTTCGATGAATGCGTTTGTAGCTCATAAACTAATATTTCATGTATTGATTCATTATGACTTCATGTTCTCAGTCGCTGTCCCTCAGTCTACAGGCTCTTACTTACTTAATAGCTTCTGTACTACGTATTACGGCAGCATAGTTTACCCGGAAAAGTCTAGTCTTCAGGTGTCTGTTCTCAATTGTAGGCTATTACTGGCTACATACTGCTAATTTAATTCCATCGCTTCAAAAATTTACCTTCTACGTACATTTCTATGGTTGGGAAAATTTTTTTACTATTCGTCAGGTGATCGCATGTACGAATGTATTGGTTCTAATTATTGTCATTAGCTCTTAATTTTCGAGATATGAATAAGTTTTCATCAACATTATTCACATCTAAGTTCTGGCATACACAAGAAAGCCATGTGTCAGAAACCTATCGTAATAAATTATAATTTGTGACAATGTCTTTGATCGATTCAGTGATTTTACTTAGATTTCTTTCATCCGAACATACAAATGTACATTTATGTCAAGAAAGTTTTTATGCCGTTAATGAACTTTGGATTGCAAAATTAGAGGTTTTTGACGGCAAGATTTATTGGTACAGATATTCTCAGAAAAGCAACAAATGTCTTAGATTATTTTATTGTTCGATGCTGATGAGGTAGAAATGGCTTGGCTTGTACATGTTGTTGGAGAAAAGACGTGACAGTTTCTCACTTAAAAAAACCGGGATGTTTGACTATGGGCGAGTATCGTATGTTCTTCGCAACCATCCCGCTATTTTTTAGCTACATTTCTCTCCCAGTTACTTAGAAGAATGCCATTTCACACTATCTAAAGGTTAAAACTATTTTCTGTCCTTGGAACGTTCTTGCATCAGTTGAAGCCGCGCTGATTTTGTATGTGTAATGTTTCTTTCCTGTTTTCGGCGAGAAGGTTGGCAAAATATTCTCGTTGACGGCGGCTCTCGAGCATCCTTTCGTGTTCTGCATTGGCGGAGATAAGAAGGACAACTGCTTCAAAGTTTGGGACATCCGTGCCTCCAAGAAAGGTGCGTTTGGAGTACATGCAAAGCGTTGCTCAGGACTTTATTTTCTGAGCTTTTGAATGTTTAGTTACGGTCTCCTGTGTATGCCATACACGTTCATAGGTGACTGCGCTAACGTGCTACGCAGTGTAAAACAACCGTGTTGTTCTCCTCTTGCATGAGGAAGATTTGACTTGCAATACAAAAGCTATTGCTCACAGCAGGAGAGGCGTTTCAGTTTAATTAGCCTGAAGTTTTTTAAATGCATTTCCTAACGTCGCCGTAGACTAAAGCTTGAACAAAAGTAGAAATCCATAGCCAGCTTGAAGTGTGATTACTTACATCCATAGTGAATTTGTTGAACCCTATTGTTCCGAGAATCTACTGGCAGAAGAGCGTGATCAGATGTGTTACTCAAATTGACGTTTGAACTTGAGAGACTTCCGGCGTATTATAGACTAAGCTACTGAAGCGCCAGTAACCTCTCCTTTGCAACTAGAGAATTTGCTCAATTTGACTGATTTCTCTAAAAGTAAATAATACAGCTGGTAGCATAACTATTACCTTAATTGCAGTGATAAGATTTACGTACCAAAAGTGTTGGCGCTCTGTAGGTACACAAGGCACGTAAATTTTCTAATCGGAAAATTTAAAACGTCCGTCGTATTTCTATCCATGAATTGCCTTACTTGGATCTTGAACTTTTTGACATGGCTTTTGTCATATGTGTGCAGTGCGAGAAACTTTCTGTCCTCGCGTGGGTCTGCCGGTGGATGACGACGTGCCCGACAAGACTCAGCTGGAGCAGCAGATTGAGGCCTCTGAGGACGTCGAGGCGAGGTTCATGTCCGACTTATCAGGCGGAGGTAAAAAGAACAAAAAGAAGCCGCAATCTGGACGCGTTGAGAAACGTTAAGAAAGTTGTTGAACATGGCTTCAGTAAAAATGGGCTAGTGAATTTCTTTAATTTTTCCCTTTCTAGTTTTTCAAAAGTAAAAGAAATGTAATTAATCCTTTGTCCTCCATTTCGGATATGAAAATATTTTCGACTTTCCTCCACTTCCCCTGCATGATGCTATACAAGAAATCTTCAACGGCACATCTTGTGATAAAAAATACTTAGCGTTACGTAGAGCTCTTTTACGATAGCGGTAGTTTTTGCAAACAGCATGGCAGAGTTACGCCACAGCTGTTGTGTTCAACACATGCTCCGACAGAAGTATAAACGCTAACTATTGGGCTGCTCTGTGTCGTACATGTTGCAGGAAATTCTTAAGGTTTCATACATTTTTGATAAAGAAACAAATTTTTGAAATAAAGATGCATTTGGCACAATATAAAACATTATAAACATTTCTTATGGCTTACGAGTAAGATAACACGAGTAGTCTAGTATGCTCAGGTTTGTGATCGTGCCTATTGATACAGTATAAAAATATTGCTGCCAGCTTGTTGCTGTAAGGGTAAGAATCAAATTATCATTATCAAAATTTCAAAGCCTGTACCTGGTGGCTTGTAGTTGTAAGCTGACAATGAGAGTTATCGCGAACTCATTAGTTCGAAACAAGTTTCTAACAAAAATGCCCAGTCTTAAGTACTAGGATCTTGGGGTCACTTGGCACGAATTATAACGAAAAAAGGTAACACAAATGTCTTTCCGTGGAGAGCCCGTTCTCTGTTGCATCCATAGGTGGCTGCTGACCTGCCAGGCGGCCTCAAACAACATTAATCTATAACAAACATCAGCAATGCTTGGGTCGTCATGGTAACTTGAGTCGGTGGATTACTAAGTTCTAGTCAAGGTACCTTCAATTCACATCATTCCACGTTCACTGAAACAACTCGATCCAACCTCTTGCAGTTAAAATCAATCATAACCTCACTAACTCCCAGCAGTGCGACTGGTCCCCCTAACTTGCCGCAGATTAGAAACGAGATGACACAGGATCGCGACGTGTGCATCCCTTAGTGAATAAATTTTAAAGTTAAAAATTGTTGGGCAAGAAAACTCGTTCAGTGAGTAAGTTAAGTTCGGCATCCACAAATGAACTTTGAGACAAACGCCATATTTGTACTAGATAATTAATTTAGGATCATTTTTTTAAATGAATGTGATTGTGTCTGACAAGATTAGGGCACTGTTAATCGCACGTCGCTTTAATTTAACAAAAGAATGGACTGCCAAAGTAAACTGAAGAGCAAACTTCTCAAAATATGGTTAAAATCGAGATAGAATTATTTAGATTTGGCTTTTACGTTAGGAACGTTCTTTAATACAAAAATAAAATTAAAGTGAAACATCCGACTGGTATCAGTACAAGCAAAAGAAAACAGCAGGAACACTTCAAGAACGCATGACCTCGAGTTTAATGTGAACAATGACTTGGAAGAATCTAGGCTAATATCTTTCGGATTCCATTTCTCACAATGTAATATTTCGTAAACTTGGAGGGGTGACGTGGAGCGACGACTTGCATGCCACTGGGCAAAATTGAATTTTTTGACCGAACCGACCAACTTTGTTACGGTAATTATTGAAATTGTTCATTACCTGTAATACTTGACTTTTTTTATTCATTCACGACGATCGTCGAAGTTAAGGTAAAAATTAAATTTACGTTATCAGATAAGATACAAAAACTTCACTGCTCACTCCGCTTAGCGGAGTCAAAAGGCCACTACAACCAAAACAAAATGTAACTCGAGCATTTCGACACAATCAGATGGTAGAGTGACGCGAGTAGCAGGACCAGTGACGGTCGCAACAGGTTAGACGCGCGATCAGACGGTGATTCCACCAGGGACGAGAAATGTAATAATAAAGCCTATCACACAAACCAACATCCAATGAGCGTTGCTCACTTCACAGAAAGTAACCAACGCTGCTACTTGGGGCTATCTTCCAAAATTACATTGACGTGAACAAATACTATCAGGACACAACTCTGACAAGAGTTCAGGAATTCTATGTACCTCGAAGATCTCAAAGTCTTCAAAATACGATAAATACTAACTTGGTAAACATAGTTCCATTTCTCATTTAAATTGCATGTTCAACTAAGTTTATATACGCTCAAGTGGACTTAGTAGGTCGCAATTGCTCTTTTGATATTACAAAATTTTAGCTAGGTCACAAAATAACGCCAAGCGTAGAGGAACAACTTCATTTTACATTGCCCTAAGTATTTATCGAATCTTTCGAACAGGGATTAAACATGAGAGTACTCTCGCTTGATAACATAACGGAAACTAGCAATACAAACTATGATTCAGGACAAAACTTTCCGAGGTATATTTTTCCTACTGAAATTTATTGAAATATAAACGATACGATCCAGTTCCAAAAACTTTCTTATTAAGTTCTAATACCGAAATAAGTGCAGTTCAGCAACGGGCTTTGCTAGTATTGATAAATGACCTTTCAACACTCCTTCGGACTCCTTTTTTTCGATTTTCGAGGATTTCTACTTTCAGTTCTATAATAATCAGCTTTTTCAGATCAGCCTTATGCATCGCTAAAACTATCTTCCAACTCATGAGTAACACAATTAGTACGAAATAACTAAAAATGATCGCGAAACCCTCGATCAGATGAAAACACGACAGAGTAAATATTAGTTTGAAGCTTGCTCGTACTGCGGATTTCTACTCGCACTGCCAGACAGACTAACTCGCAAGCCGCTGCTCGTAAAGCGAATTACTCGTACTAGAAGACGCTCGTACGTGTGGTTCTATTATGTAATGGAAGTTTTTCGGATCCGAAGTACACACCACATTGCACAAAAGCATTATATGACTGACACTTAGCGAAGTAACACAAAATAAGCGAGAACAACGGTACACCGACATTGACGAGAACCCAACAGACCTCGAGCGTGTGGGGAGATCCCACAAACATCCAAGCCTCAACACTCAAAACCCGCAAGGTTCAACTTCAGCATCGTTAAACCGCAACGAAACAAATTTCTCTAGCAATATAATCTTCATCAAAAAGTCGGGACTCATTAGTGTACGTAAAAATGCAGGTGCTTGCTCAAGAAATGGACTTCACCAAGGCTAATAATAGCTGCAAGTGACAAATACAGTTAAAATCGGTGGAACTTAAAGGTAGATGGAACAGGAGGAAGGGATGCTACTTTGAAGAGCAGTGGCGGACGCGCAGGGTCAGGAAGAAAAGGAAGGCACACCAGAGTGTTGTTTTTAAGGCCACGAGACTACGTCTCTCTACGCATCCACAACAGCCTACCCTAGAAGATCACTCCCATCAAAGCTCCCTCCACAGATGCATTAAAGAATCTTTACTCGTATCCCGTCCAGCACCCATATTATAGATCTAAAATACGACCACGCTATTGTCCAAAAACTCGTTTAATTAATACCGCTATGAACTTTAAATTTACCAGGAGCGAGCTCCACTACGTGTTCAACTGAACTACTAGTTTCAGTATTTAACTTTTTGAAGTCCCATATGGTCCTATTTCGTAAGGATCTACTCATTTTTTGTTAGAAGGTAAATGCAGCCTTATTGCACAAATACATAAGGCTGCACCTAGTTTTTAGAGCAATGCTAAATGTAGCCTTAGCGCCTAAATAATTTCGTCGTTAAAAAAAGGGGGGTTAACACAAATTTATAGACCACGGGTTGCCACGAGACAGCGCGCCTCGCTGCAGTTTTGAAACTTTTCAAATCAGACAAGCTTATATCTATTAAGATTACCGTGCTAAAAGAGGAGGACAAGAGATGTAAACACCAATAAAACCAAATATACTCGCCTTAAAATTTTCAAGTTGAAGCTGACTAGTGCTACTGAATTAAGTCAGCTCAGGTCATCTTAAAAATGCACAAGTCCTCGGAGATTTTGTGGAGGACAAATGCGTCAACAAATCCTCCCAGACACCCACCGGAATACAATCCGGTTTAGGGGCGATGGACTATACAACGGAAGCGGAAAACAAATGTGCAAAATAATGCTGTGCAACACAAATTAAATGAAGACATAGGATGGCGCTTCACTAAGCTACTGAAGAGTTTCTCAGATATTTTAAGCACAAGTATAAATTAACGCTGTTCATGGAATATCTTGGGGCTCTGAATTTCATTCCGGAACAGAACAAAATTTCAGTGTCCTCGCGATAGGCTTTGCTTACTTGTACACATTATTATTTGTGGCCTCGATATGGTTGTTACCTTAATGAAAATATGATAAAAAAGCATGTCTCAAAGTCCATTATGAGGTAATAAAATAATAAGAAAGTTCAGTTTGTGACGAAAAAATACTTCAGCACCTCGAACTAAACATAAGAAGCTTTCCTCAGCTAACACGAGATGATATTTCGACAAAAGTAAGAGCTTCAATTGAGCTCGACAAAAAAAATTCGCAGAGTGTTCTACCAGGAACGCAAGCGGGACATCAATGGATGGCAACAAAAATAAAGGAACAGCACTTCAGAAGGAGACTTATGCGCAAAGTAGGATATATACAAGGTTATACAATTTCTCCGCTATTAAAAGAAAATCATTTTTACAATACGAGATAGCGCTAAGAAATGCGAAAGCAATATATTGCAAAGGAAGCTTACAAAATCTCCCAATTGAGTATAAATTTACAAGTTAAGGTTATAATTTTCTACGTCATTAAAAAAAGCCTCAGGAGAAATATCGAAGAACTTCAACGTGCAACAATAATGAGCGTAACCTTGTACCCTTTACCATCTATATGGATTTCAAAATCCACTTTCACGTAGATACCACTTATTTCGCGTACAAAGCAAAATGCAGCCTTTAGCCAAAATAATTGGGTCGCCATAGGGTCTAGGCAATTAGACAAAACCGAATGTGTAGTCGTCTGGCTATGCCGGCACCAATAGCATGCAGCGTCGTCCAGACAGCAGCACCAAGCGCCCCCAGTGCGAGTTGTCTGCTAGCAGAAGACGCGCCAGACAGAGGTTTCATTCATGTACTTATAGAAGGTCAAAAATGAGTATTCGTCAATCTCTTTCGAGTGTCTTCTCATTATATGTAGCGTAGCGATTCTGGCTACCACCCCGAGGGAGAAGAAAGGCAGTAGTTGCTTGAACAGCCATCTACTGATTCACATGCGGGAGCGCAAAGGTTATTGACTAACTTGTCATAAGATACAATTGACTTGACAGTTTGTTGAAGTTAAATTTGGAGAAATGCAACTGATTCTCTAAGTTTAATTGAGTTACAATTACCCTTAGCAATGTTCGCTGTTGAACAGTATTGCGACTCGTTGATAACTGCACGAGTCTATTTAAGGGTAACCAGAAGTGGCAAATATGACGCGGCCTTGAGAGCACTTCCTCTGTGCATGAGATCAGGCAGGCCGGGACACTCACTAACCAGACCAATTGTATACAACACAACAACACGAGAATAACAAAAACAACCGAAGAAAATGAGAATGAACTAAAAGACTCCGCAAAAAGAATATGTAAAAATATATGCAAGTAGCACGTGAAAACTCGCTGAAATTGATAAACATGCGCAAGAGAAATAAATAGCAAGCACCCTACAAAAATGTCACCACTGGCATGCACCGGAGATCCTGATTGCTGGATTGTTAGTTTTTTGCAGAAAAAAGCGAGCTAAGGACACTCATGTAAGTTAAACAAGTTCTCGCTCAGTATTCGGAATGTCTTAGAAGAAGTTAAACATAAAAAAAATAAAAACGAAAGCCCTTAATTAAAGACATGAGAAGCGGGCACACGACTGCGGTCTTGGGAAACGCCATTACTTTCCTCAGCGGGGGGTGGAGGCAGAGCAGCGCTGAGGGTCACTGGCAGCGCGGCTTGGTCAGGTTCAGCGGCGTGTCTGCAGCAACGAACGTACGAATTACAAGTCATTCACTGCTAGCTGCGACGCATTCGTGTGAAATTGTCAATACCAACTGCTAAACTGCCAATACCTACCTACAGCTAAACTGTCAATGCCTACCTACAGCTAAATTGTCACTACAAACTCCTAAATTGTTCCGAAGAAAGAAGTTCGCAGGCCTATTTATAGCTGAGATAACCTAACAGTGCCCCTCTGAGGACGCTAGTCTCCATACCATACGATCGAAAAACCTAACCCTGTTGCCTATGGCCTATTCTATGCCTCGTGAGGGGGTTAAATTCTGTGCCCAAACTGTCTAAAGTAAAACAAAAATCTGTCATAATTTAATTTTAGACAAAGTTACAATCCCGACTCGGTGAGCAGTCCATATTTGCCTTCAACTAGACCATTTACGTTCTCTTTAATGCAGTTATACAATCTTAGCAATCCAGTCCTAATAATCACTTCAATTTTGTTTGCACACAGCGAAATTTCAAAAAATCTCCCAGTTTAGTACCATTAGTACCAGGTTCGAACATACAAATGAACACCTTTAAATTTACGCCTAATTTCGCAATTCTTAACATCAATTGAGCAAAGGTGCACCTATTTCATTCCCCTATGCGACCCGGGAACTGTTCACTACAATGCAACATTCATTCGCCTTACCACGAATAAATCCAGATTTCGTCCTCTGCCAACGCAAACAGTCCGTTCACATTAGTCCATTCACATTAGTTTCACTCGTTGTATGTACATTTAGCTTGCATTTCTCACAGTTTACCTACGCCACACACTCTCCTCCCTTGAGCCACACACAGGTCAAGCAGATATTCTACTTGTTGAACATGGGCTTGAAGCTCGCCCTTTGTTGAGTCACATTCAACTTAATGAAACGGTATAAAGCAATAAAAATGTAAAAGAATGAAAATCTAAAGGAATAAAAATTTAAGGGAACATAAACCTAAAGGAATATCAACTTTAGGGAATAAAAACCTGAAGGAATCAAAATTAAAGGGAATATAAACCCAAGGAAATAAAGTGCCTTTCCATGATATCGAGATTACTTGCAGTATTTTACCAATAGACATTTTCCTAAAATTACCATGATACTCAAACAAACTAAGGCTGAGCTCCAGCAGACTTAATAAGATGACGCCGAATAAATATAAATAAATGGTTGCGCTTGCAACACAGATTTTATTATCGTATCAGCAGCTCGGACTTGTTAAACTAAATATTACAAAATCAGGAAAACATGTTGAGAAGTGTAAGCTGTAAGTGGCTCACCTTGGCTGGAGGAGAGTGTGGGAGGAGGGGGGCGGTGGTGGGCAGCCGCGGGGCGCCAGGGAGAGCTGGGCGG
>VOMN01132967.1:0-16739 GCA_014899125.1 Orchestia grillus | reverse complement strand
CCCTCTGGGACTCGGCCCTCTGGGACTCGGCCCTCGGTGACTCGGCCCTCGGTGACTCGGCCCTCGGTGACTCGGCCCTCGGGGACTCGGCCCTCGGTGACTCGGCCCTCTGCCTAGCTAAGCTCAACACAATTTTGATTCTTCTCAATCTTTTACTTCATTCTTGATATTTTCGTCCCATTTAAACGATTCCTCCTGTTGAACACTCTTTGGGTCGGTGCAATAGACACGCATTTTGTGAAAGAATTTTCCAAAAATAATCTACTGCCTGTTGGCTTGTTTTATAATCCAACTAGTGGACGCGCACCGCCAAACATGGAGGGACAAATGATGTTAATTTCTTAAGATAAGGCATCTTACGGTAATTTACGTAACTCTGACATGATATAATATTAATTTCAGTATCACTGATACGGACTGCCTTATCTGACAGTCTCACTATTAGTTTAGGAAGTCAGACCCGGGAATTTTCTCCTATTTAAATTCTTAAAAGCGTGACAGAAATACGGACGGGCCGACCAACCAAGAAACACTGGGCTATTTTTATATAGTGGGATTGACAATTGTATCTAGAGTACGCCGGGAAATTGCACTTCTCTGGAAATGAGAGACAGATTCATTTCTGTTACGTCAAACTTCGCCGTATCAGATTTCTCTGGCTATTTGACGACGTCGTTAGATTCTTTGTGTTGCGCGCGTGCATGCCGAGTTAAAAATTGAATTTTCAATGGACAGCAGCACCTTTTATTTTGGTGGCTTTTTAGCGAGTAGATTTTGTCGTTCTACTCGCTAGAATCTATCGTGCGTCCGCCCGTTTGCTGCTGCTGCTGCTGAAGAGGCCTGCGAGCCAGCCAGAGGCGGTCTAGGATGAGCAGCTGGAGAAAGCCTACTGTCGACTTTATTGAGAAACGATTAGCAAGGCCAATTTCGAAATCGTTTTCTCGTTCCATTCTATTTGCTCTGAAAGAAAGTCAAACAGAGCGTAAAATTGAAAACGACCGAGCTGTAGCCATCTGAGGCTTGCTGCTTGCTCATGTGGGCCTCACGACTGCGTGATGAGGGGCGGTCCAGGAGGCAAGGTTGCACTGTTTTATTCAGACGGAAAGGCCATTTCTTCTGTGATTTGTGGCTTCGGTTTTTTATGAGGTAAAACGATTTTCCTTTGGCTGAGAGTTAATTTGATTTAGACTGCTAAATAATGTCAGGGTTAATTTGATTGGTACCCTTCAGAAGGCATAGGATAGGCAATATGGTTAGGTTTACTTGTCGGATGTTGTGGGAATTGGCGACCACGGCGGGCACTGTTAGGTTGCCTTAGTTACAAATAGGCCTTCTGGAATTCTATCTTTCGTGCCTATTTGACTTCTTCCCGTTTTCGCCCTTTCTTAATTAACTCTTCTTTTTCTTTTCTTCCTCTTTTTTAACTTGCTGATTTCATGCGCAAGAGATCCTGTGTGGGAACACACCTCGTGCATAGAGTCTTCGTTATCTTTAGTCCGTTCTAAATAGTCCCTTCTCTTCGCTCTCATGAGATTGTATTCCATGCGGCTAGGGAAATTTAAACTAAATAACTAATAATAGTAACCTAAGTAACGCTTCTTTCAGCGACTCGATTCGCAGTGCATTCTCCTCTCCGCCTCGGGGCCTGCTTTCGACTCATAAATGTGGAGACATTTCTAAATGATATAAAAATCAAATTGAAAGAAACGAAGTGGGCGAGAAAAAGAGAACTCCTGAAAGCTTATCCACAGGGTCAGGCAAAATGATCTGAGGTGCGTTAGATCATTTTTGTCGAGTTTCTCTGAGAGTTTTGTGAGATTTTAAATTTCATCGCAGTGGGAGATAGATGCACTGTAAATTCAAGCTTCAATGCTAAATCAACCGACATTCTGTGGATTGATTCTGAATATCAGTTCGAATGTTTTGCATTATTGACGTACATTTCCTTTGTTTCTTTGTAATCAAGTATGCCCGGCAATGGCCTTTGCAGTGGAAGTGTCACAGAGGAGATTTAAAGTTCGACTGGAGCAGCGTTCGCATGTGTACGATCTCCTTTGTTCTTTCAGCGTTTATTGTTCTAATCGTAAAGCCCTCTCCGTGGAGGTCGCGCTGCGGTGCTGTTGAAAACTGTGCCACAGCGGTATTGAAAAACGTCAGAATTAAATGACCGGGTATCATGATGACCAAGCTCAGGAATCATATTTTCTATAATGTAAATCTATATTCAGCAGTGGACATCATAATTAAATTTACATCATCAGTGGACATCATAAATAAGTGGACATTGAAATTGAAAAAACATAAGTCTTAATTGACTATCAAATGTTATAAAATCTTATTCGTATCAGGTTATAAACCTGTCATGGAGACCAGTTGATTTTGTGCTACATGGGGTTCATTGGAACCGAAATCAGCTGGGTCTGATTATCCATTGATAGGGTGTTTAGATTATTCGTTAATGTCACTCGAACGCAATTAAATAATTTTCCCGAAGCAATGGAAGTCATGAACAATTTAGGTCTCCATGAACAACAGCAGAGGAGTGAAACGAGCAAATAACAGTCGATTTTCCTCCCTGAATTTCACTCTTTCCCCAATTGAAATTCAATGGAATACACGGTAATTCTCAAAGCAGCTTCGCTCTCGCTAATCTTAAAGCACTTGCCTTGAGTATTTCCTGTCAGATTCTTCCTGCAAGGACAACCCTGAGTCCTATTCCGGAATTCCACGGATTTCGCCTGGAAAAGTCCAATCCTTTAACAAATCTGTGGATTACCAGGAGTCTCGGCCGGACTCTGCTTAGTGTGTACGGTGGGATGCCTTCTCCGCTCTGGCAATGTTGGTGCCGCTTGATTCTACGGGTAAATTCACTTCAAAAAGAGGTTAAACAACGTCGCTACTTCGTCTGGTCTGAGTGCTCATTTCTATTCGCGCTATATTCAATTGGAATTCAAGTCGCGTTTGAATTATTTGTCAATTCCAGCACGCACAATGGTATATTCAGTCTTACTTTGCGAGGGTGCGTGGTTTGTGCGAAGTCTTTTATTATAAGTAGGAGACCTCTCGATTTTTTCGCTTCCTATTTGCGGCAGGAATTCATGCATGCGAGTGACACTATTATTCGTACAGAAGCATGATATTACTTGAGTTGGTTTTGGTCACCAATGCAGTCTCGAGCATTGAGACGAGTCTCAACACAGTCGCCCCTCCTGCTCGCTCGGCCAACAAGAGATCGAAGAAATAAGGGCAATTCTTCAACGAGTTTCTTCACACGAGGAAAAGTTGTTGAACGTCCTCTAGTATTCGTGGAAATTTTCGCAAGGCTAGTTAAGGGGATCATTAATACTCATTACTAAACATCCCACTTATGCGTATTTCGAATTTAAATCTACAAGAAAATTGTAATTACGGAAGACTTCATGAGCCTACATCGAGCGTCTCCACGTTTACTCTTAAGGTGTCGCTGTGTCAGGAAACTAATTTGAGGCGTGTTACTATACACCACTTGAGACGTGTTACTCTACACCACTTGAGACGTGTTACTACACCATTCCTCATGTCCGGACACACTCCGAGATTCTGGTGTGGATATTCACACGAGCAATCGCTCCTAGAGCGCATAGAGAGGCTTGCAAATATCCTAAGTTGATAAGTATCGACGCGACGTCTCATACGTCATCAATCTCCCACGCTGCCTGTATCGGCACCGATCAATATTCCGCCAAGTCGAGCAACTTTGGGGACTTGGTCTTCGTCGTCAGTGCCGATTATTCGGAGCCAGGTATTTCCGGTGTGTATTTGACGTGTAGAAATTCTAGTGTATTTGACGTATAGAAATTTCAGTGAATTTGACGTGTAGAAATTCTAGTGTGTTTGACGTGTAGAAATTCTAGTGTGTCAAGTTGGAAATTTATGTCTGTACGGATTATTCTGTGGCAGGTATTCCCGGTGTGTATTTGACGTGTAGAATTTCTAGTGCATTAAGTTAGAAATTTATGTCCGTACTGATTATTCTGAGTCGGATGTTCTCTGATTTGTATTTGATGCATGGAATTTCCAGCTAATCTAATTCAAATTTTGTGTCCGTACTGATTATTTTGAAGCAAATGTTCTCTGGTGCATATTTAATGTATGGAAATTCCACATGAATTCCAGTTGACACTCGCATCAACAGACTGCAAAACTAAGTAGAACTGGTGTCATGACACAGGACGTATAGGCCACATAGCACAAAGTTTTGAGAGCTCCTAGCAATCAGTTTCACACACAATGGTGCCCGACTCTAATTTTGAGAACCACACACTGAGATCGAACAAATGATATCGAACAAATTGGGCGTATTCAGATTCCTCAATTGTTCTGGAGTCCGTTAGAACGAGATCCGTTGGTAAGAACGTCAAGAGAATTTGGAAAATATGTCCGAGCCGTTTACCCTCATGCAGGTGTTCTCTGGTGCGTACACGTCACACGAAACTTGTGAGTGATGATCGAAGTATTGTTTTGGGCTGTTTTGAAGTTGGCATTTCCGTGTGTCCATTTGCATGATGTTCATAAAATTTGAGAGCAAATAGAGGATGTTGTATTCGGTATCAATTTAGTAAGATGAGGCACGTAAAGAGATTAGTGTGCTGGAATTCCAGTTAGTTGAATTTTTAGTATGTTTGAGGGACAATTTTTTTTGTCTAATACTCTGTGGCTTAAAATTGTACAAGAAAGTCCATCATATCGGCAGACTAAGCGACCCTCACAAGAAATTCAAAATTACCCATTCATTCGAGGCCATGCGTGAGTCATGTCTTGTTTTGCTGTTGTGTCATGAGAAGTTATTATTATTATAATTATTATTATTATTATTATTAGTGTTATGAGAAATTATTTTTATTATTATCCTTTGTCTGTCGTTCGTGGAGGTACGCAGCAGCGTCGCTGACGCTTGTTGTAATAACCTTTTATGGGCGTGTTGATTATTTTGCCTCATCTATCTTTTTTCCGTATATTCTCTGCATCTCTCGGGAATGGACGTCAGTTCACCTTTGGTTTCCCATTTCATTTTGTCACTTTTTCGCGTCATCCCATTTCCACGGCTCCCTGGCCACCCTGGGTCGTGGCAACTGCAATGTTGAAATTTCCATTCTTCGTGTCACCAAACTCGAATTTTGACCCTGCTGCACTATGAGGCTTGTGTAGGTTGGGGTACACTCTGGGTCAGCCCGTTATTATTATTATAATTATCACCATAATCAATATCACATATCTTTATGAAACTCTACTTCAGCACATCATTCAGAAATGACAACCGTGAAAGTTTGATGAATGCTGCAGTCCTTTAAAGTTGTGTTTGATTTGACACTCCTGAAGATTTCCTCTGTCCACGAGCATGCCATGAGGGGAGCGTGCTGGCGGCAGTGCCGTTACTTTGCAGGAAAAACCTACCAATCCTACTGCAAACTGGCGTGTCTTAAGTTGTCTATTATTGCTAAGTCATTTTCCATTCATTCAGCAAATATTAGAGTATAAGTTCATGTGGACCGATGAACAAAAGCATGCTGTGTACTCCAAGAGGAAAATGAGGGTTTTGCTTGAGATCTGTTGGCAGTATGTTAGAATTATGCTTTAATTTTTGAGTCCGAAGTAATCGTCAAAATATATTCAGAGTTACGGCACACACGAAAAATGTGTTAACGCACCTGCTCTATGGCTGCGTTGGTAACGAACGTTAAAATGGCGAAGGAAAATTGAATCGATCTGTGTTTCAAATGCCAGGGCATTCTTTGTTTTTTGAGAATGACCATTGCATTTTTAATAAAATCTCATTTAGTTTATGGGGCGTAGTAATAAAAAACCTACGTTCATTACGAATTCTGGAGTTTGGATAATCTCAATAAGCATATCAATTCAGTGCACGTTTTGTTGGTGTTTCAAAGGGAAAGTGAATGTTCTGTGGAGTCTTACTTTTTTAATCTCTTTCATGAACTGGATATAGATTAGATGTGAAAACCTAAATACAAGCTGTGAATAATATTCAAATACTACATACATATTTACCCGCTCAGTCACTTTTTTTATCAGTACACACTCTGTAGAAAAAAGCTGGCTAGCAAGTGCCTCTTCAACCAGAATAAATGAATCTTATTCGAACAATTCAACATGTTATACCCCAGCTCTGGTTCCCCAAAGATCGCAATCATCAGGCCTGTAGATTTGAAATATTGCAATTTAGCTATCATCCAACATGTTTACAATAACGACAAATAACTTTCGAGCGAAATTTTACTTGAAATAAATTGAATTTCCCGTCTAAAGTTTGCCTCACTCCTCAACGGAAGTGAATTGGAACGACGTTCTGAAGTCCTCCATTCGGAATGGTATTACTGGGGACGCCGCCTGACAGAGCATTTGAAGACGGCTTTGCTGGCGATTGCACCTTCGAACGACCCGCGGTATCTAATTTGTGCTACACATTCCAGTCTGATTCTGATCTGCGTGTGCAAATTCATCAGTATTTACGAAGCGGGGAGTTCAAGGTCCGTGGAGTTTGAAAATTTCGGGCATGTACTTACGTTGATTATGTCGAATACTTTAGAAATAAGTGAAGGAAATATGAGAGCTTTGATTCACGCTATAGAATTTATACGATTTAATTGAGGCATCAGAGCTATAAGTTAAGGTAGGGAATTTCAGAGCTGGGATTCACGATAGGGAATTTAAGAAATGAAATTTAGTCATCAGAGCTGCAATTATCGGAAGGAAATTTTAGAGCTGTATTTCAGTTAACAAGTTCAGAGCTATACGAACTCATTCGTCTTTTTGAACCGTGGAGCACAAGACCCGTGGAGTTAAAAATTTCAGCTCCACAGTTTCGTCGACCACTGTGGGAACGAGAGCTGGGAATCACCTGCCCGGCCTGTACACGAGTTACACCGCCGTACAATTCGCCAATTTGAAACGTTTTATTTGAATGTATGCCCGGAGTGCTCTACCGTCACCATTTCAGAATTGGAAATTCTCCATCAGTGGTCCGTTGAAACTTTGATGAATAATTCCCTGAATAAATGATTGTCAGTAAATGGCAAGTTGGTTTCATGTTTGATAAAGTCTGATACCTCCAGTGTGAGTCTGGTGCTTCTAGTCTGAGTTTGATGCTTCTAGTCTGAGTCTGATGCTTCTAGTCTGACGAGTCTGATGCTTCTAGTCTGACGAGTCTGATGCTTCTAGTCTGACGAGTCTGATGCTTCTAGTCTGACGAGTCTGATGCTTCTAGTCTGACGGAGTCTGACGGAGCCAGACGAATGCTCGAGGAATAGTCATCAAAGTTGATGACGCGAATCTGTGGTGGGTTTTGGTGACAGGCCATAATCTTCCTTATTTTCGCTCTAGTTCCGCAAGGAGGATTATTTGAAACCCACCTCGCCATGAACGTCGATATCTTTTTCTCAAGTCAATGCAGTTTTTGTTTACCGTTGATGCTTTTGATGCAGTCGCTTCAGATGGGTGTATAATTATAGCAGTGACAAAATAAAAATAATGGAATTTAATCATCCTGCAGAAATACGGAAGGTAGCTTTCTTTTTTAAGGTGGTAAAAATTCGCAAGCGATGATGAGAAACAGCGAATCATTTTTTCGTAGCTTTTTTTGTAAGGAAAAATACGTGTAAAAGTAGGCAGCGCTTATCGTTTCCTGTATTCATCATGTTGATGAAGAGAGAGGTGGAGCACGCAAAAACATTACGAGGTTTTTTGTTCATGAGATCATTTTTCTCTTGATTAGGAAGATGCTACGTGCTACGTATTAATGTACTTACTCACGCTTGCCGAAGCTTATGAAGTCATGAACGATATCATAATCAATAAATTTTTTTTTGTTCATGAGATCATTTTTCTCTTGAATAGGAAGATGCTATGTGCTACGTATTAATGTACTTACTCACGCTTGCCGAAGCGTATGAAGTCATGAACGATATCATAATCAATAAAAAAAATTTTGTTCATGAGATAATTTTTCTCTTGATTAGGAAGGTGCTATGTGCTGCGTATTAATGTATCTTACACATATTTGCCGAAGCTTATGAAGTCATGAACGATATCATAATGAAATTTGATCTGTATATCTCAACAAGCACAGTCCTACAAGCCTAACATTTCGTCTTCAGCTGCGAAATGTTCATCATCAATCGGAGGTGCAGAGTTACCGCACTGCATCCTTTTAGAGCCGGCACGTCAACGCTGTAGAGTCTCGGACCAACATCAATACTCATATCAGCTGCAAAACGCATGGTGCTTTGCAGATGTTACATCGATAGCTTGTCCGAAAACTGACCAGCTATTCTGGCGTGGCACCGTACACGACGCTAAAATGCAATGAAATGACTCGGTGACTCAAAGCATTTTCTTTTGTTCCGTCTAATCAAAATTTCGACTTCAGTCACCGTTATAACTCGCGTCTTCGTTCGGGTTTCTGTCTTTGGGAAGCCCTCCAAGAATTCACCGTGTATTTGCTCGAATTTCACATGGGACATTATAGCCGACAACCTCTGTACTCTGGACTCGTTATTCTAATCATTATTACCATCATTATTACCATCATTGTTACCATCATTGTTACCATCATTGTTACCATCATTATTACAATCATTATTACAATCATTATTACAATTGTTATTACAATTGTTATTACAATCGTTATTACAATCGTTATTACAATCGTTATTCTGATCATTACCCTAATCATTATCCTAATCATTATCCTAATCATTATTACAATCATTATTCTAAGTATCCAGAGTGCGACCGACGACCAGGGAGTCACAACGTGCGTTTAACGACGACTGCGTAGCAATTCATGTTCGTTACTCTTGATGTTCGCATTTCATGACTTGATGGAAATGATGTCAACATTTTTCTTGGTGTGCGTTCATAATTGTAATTAGTAATGCAGAAAGACTAAGAACCTGAGAAAACTGCAATCACTTTGCGAATGATATTATTTTATCTTTGCATCGCGATTTGTAGATTTCTTCGAACGATTCGGAGCTCATGAATTAAAATATATTGATTGGATCTTCAGTTTTCAATCGCAATTTGCAGGCACAAACGAAGTTTTGCTACTCTTTACTTCGCACTGAATCTATCATGAACATCGTGAAAAAAAATTTCTCTTGGATATTATTTTCCTATGTAATTCCTGAGTGCGGAAACAAGCCATTTCATCAGATGTGTTGGGAGAGACCACTTAGCTAGTC
Source organism: Orchestia grillus (assembly GCA_014899125.1). NCBI lineage: Eukaryota > Metazoa > Arthropoda > Malacostraca > Amphipoda > Talitridae > Orchestia > Orchestia grillus. The sequence continues at coordinate 7,500 of VOMN01132967.1, read as the reverse complement.
TAACATCTTCGCCACCCCGTTTGATAATTAACTATCCAGTGGTGATATCTGCGCTTGGACGGCCGAAATTATAGAAAATTATAGATGGTCTGAAAAAAACAGTTCGACTGGACATCCATGCACGTTCTGCGCTGCAACTTGAATTTTATAAAACGCCTCCTTGTAGGTAGGGTTTAATAAGTATTTGAATCTACAGCAAAGTAAACAAACTTGGAAAACAAGATGTTACTGCAAAATAAAAGCTTTCTTCGAACATTGGGGAGCATCTTAAATGCTTCTTTAGGAAATGCTTTCTTGGAATGGCGAAAAATCTCGACATCTTTAATTAGGAAACGGTGTCGTTCTGGGCATGCGGCGGGAGGGCCTCCTCGGGCAGGTCTTGGTCTTTGTTCTGTTCTATTTTGGTCCACTTAAAGCAAGGCCTAATTTGACGCTCGAATTCCACTCTACGTCCTATTCTTTTGTAATGTTTTATCTCTTTAACTTCTCGTCTTCTTGTCTGAGTATTTAAATCTTCCGGACAAAATATCGTAGAATCTGCATAGAGCTTCACGATCATAAGTTAGGTGTTCTTTTTTTGCTGATTCTCAAGGACATTTAACATTCTTCAACCGTGTTTTGAGAATGTTGCGCGTTGCGTCTGAAACTGTCGACAAAAAACTTTACTTCAGGGTTAAATGCTTGGGTCCCTCTCTTTTTTTCAACAAACAATTCATAATTATTACATGCAGTGCTTTAATCATTATTTATAATGCCTAATTATTACATGTTATGCCTGATTAGTGCATGTAATATTTAACCATTACATACTTAAATATTACATGTAATGCCTGGTTAGTGCATGTAATATTTAATTATTACATACCTAGTTATTACATGTAATGCCTAATTACTGGAAGCAATACCTAATTATCACATGCAATGATTAATTATTACTTGCGATGCTTAATTAAAACATGCCATACTAACTTCCACTACAGAGCCTCCCTCGCTGTCCTGCACGTGACGTATCAGCGCCGCTAACATTAGCGCAGGATTTCCATTTGAATGCCACACTCGGTTCAACAAATATTTTACCTTGTTGGTAGCCTATGTGGATAACAAATCCTTTGGCGTTTGTTATTAATTTACGAATAAACGAGTGATGCTCGCTGATGCTAGCAATCTCTTGTATTCAAGAGCCACGAAATGAAACTATTAATTAATTATACCGTTATCATTATTATTATTATTATTATTATTATTATTAGTAATAGTAGTAGTAGAAGTAGCAGTAATAGAAATAGTCGTAAAACTGTAAATTATTAGAGCTCGCGACGAAGCAGCACGGCAGCTGCTTGAAATTTAGCTTCCAGCGCGTAATTGAGAGACTTGCAGCTTTGCTTTATCAGGGTCACTGAGCTGAATTGCGTTGACTTTGAGCATTACTTGCCTATAAACTATGAGAAGAATTGCTCAGTCATCATGCGGGCGCAGGAGAGACAAAGGAAGCGGTCCCAGAGATCACAGAGACGCCGTCTCTAAAACTTCCGATGGCCGCCAGATTACGCTTTACGAGGCTGCTTAGCGGCCGCCCCCATCACCAATGCACGGGTGATGATGGACCGTCATGCGTGGATGATGATGGATGACTGTCCGCCATGCGTGGATGATGATGTGCTGCCTATCCTGCATGCGTGGTTGATGATGTGCTGACTATCCTGCATGCGTGGACGATGATGTACTGACTGTCTTGCATGCGTGGATGATGATGTACTGACTGTTCATGTGGCCATATGGATACATGGCCACAGTATAGCGTTAAGTACTTTAAGCCTGAAAAAAGTAGCTCTGAAATCACGGATGAACTAAAATCTTGCTAGCTTTAAAAATATACGTCATGCGAATAGCATGAGATCAGTGCATAACAAAATTTAGTTCCCTGTTTTAAGTGATGTGTAGGTTAGTTCTTCCGTGGACGCGTCGGAAAAAAACGTTAACTTCAAAAAGGTGTCGTACTCAACTCTAGTGGAGACGAAAGTCTGGTGAAAGAAAACTGAGGTCCCAAGGGGTGCTAATGCTGCTTATATGTATATTTAGTGCTAATTCTGCACGTACATACACTGAGTACAACTGAGTACAATCAATTCGTTCGAAATGGAAGGAAAACCCATCCAAGGAGCTATGATAATCACCGTACCCGTACATACGATCAATGTAATTTAAACGTGCTTCCGGTGACTAGTTGTATCTTTGTACACAAGGTATCCGTCTCATGTACTCTTCTACCAAATACTTTTCATTATAAGTGTTAAAATAAACGCATGCTTCTTTCAGCATTTGTGTCGCTTCTTGCTGGAAAATTAAACGTTAAATTCGGACGCTGCGCTGCGTGGGAAGATTCTAGAAGCTCGATGAGTTGATTTCAATCAGCCAAAAATGGCTGCCTAAAACCAACTCGACCTCATAATGGCCAGATTAAAAATTTCAGTGAGGTCAGAGTCAAGTTGAAAGGCTCGCTAAGGTGCGATCGATGGGACGCTCTGAGAGTTTCCTGGTCAATAAAAAAACTTTTTCTTTACGTTTCATGACACGGGGTGAGACAGTTACCTAGTGAAGAGACAGGTGAAAAAATTAACTGGAATCAACTAAAAATCCATTCAAAAAATAGTTGATGCTTTGCAAAAATAGTTGATGCATCAGAAGTCACCAAGTCGACTGATGGTCCTGAATGAACTCGAATCCTTTTTCTGCCACCGTAAATCGAATGTGAACCTAGATAGAGTCTAGACAAGTTTATCGCTCATACATGTTTTTTTTTGTTGTTCGAGATTTAAATCATACAGGCCATGAGAAGGAAAATTTTGAATCAATACTATGACCACTAATCGATTTGTACGTTTTTTGCAGATTACAAAGTCGGCTACTAGTGTGTATTAACATGCACACTCGGGCGTCCTTTTCTATGAGGTTTGCAATGCCAATCTATTTTTTTTCAATGCTCCATCGATAATTATACCTATCCCGTGCCGATATCTGTGCTTGGGTGGTCAAAATTATAGAGAATTATACATAATAATAGATACTTTGGCAGAGGAGCTTGTACATATGCATATTCATATTAATATGCATACATGCATATTCAAGCAACTTTATCTATTTCATTTGAAGTTCCACGAATTTGAAAATTTATGTTTTTTCTCTTTTCATTGACAGCATCAAACCATGCTCAGGTATTCTCATGTAAGTGAAAAATTTTCAAAATGTTGTTGTTCACAACCAATTCCTTTGATTTTCTGAACCGCAGCAAGGCGCAGTGCGCATATCCCGTACTTGTTCTCATTTTGCACACCGATATCTATTGTCCTTCATAAGGAGCGAAAAACTTCATGGGAACTTGTAGTCACATTCCTTGAACGCGATTTAAAATGGAATGCTCGCTGTGACTCACTCTCCCTTGGTCAGCTTCTTCATTTCTCCATCAACACGTTTTGCGGGATGACGTCGTTTGACTGCGGGTAAAATTATCCTCCTAAGTCGGCAGCGTAGATTTACCATCCTACGTCGGCAGCGTAGATTTACTATCCTACGTCAGCAGAGTAGATTTACCATCCTACGTCGGCAGCGTAGATTTACCATCCTACGTCGGCAGAGTAGACTTACATTCCTACTTCGCTGAAGTAGACTAACATTCCCACGTCAGCAATGCAGGTTAACATTCCCACGTCGGCAATGCAGGTTAACATTCCCCCGTCGGCAATGCAGGTTAACATTCCCACGTCGGCAATGCAGGTTAACATTCCTACGTTGGCAATGCAGGTTAACATTCCCAGTCGGCAATGCAGGTTAACATTCCCAGTCGGCAATGCAGGTTTACATTCCCACGCCAGCAATGCAGGTTAATATTCCTACGTCGGCAATGCAGGTTAATATTCCTACGTTGTGTGATGGAAAATTCACAGACTACATGAGGTATGCAGTCTGTGATGCTGGTCCTCCGATCATTGTTCGCTCAAAGCCAAATCCATGTTGACTCTCAGCACTGCTCTTCGTAAAGTTATCAGAAGACTGGTCAATCGTGTGGGTCTGTTGCGTTTTTAGGTGTTTTAAACTTCTGATCGGTAAAATTTTCTTCGAGTAGAATTGTATTCATTCCTTTTCAATTACATGATTTATGCCGGGAGGGAAATGGAAAAATCGCTCTTTTTTCGATGTTTCTTGAGTAAAACATAACGAACTGCTCGCGATTTTTGTGTTTCATGGATCTTCTGCGTCATGGAGTCCTCTTCGAACAATGTATTGAAGTCCAAGTATCGTTAAAATTATTCCGTCAACTAAGTGAATATTTCAGGAGATCTAATCATCCCGAAGTATTTTTTAATCTAATGAGAGTCTTTCTATAGAATGCCTCCCACCTAATGATACACCTAGTGCTGTATACAGTTACCATATACACCCCCAAACAGACGTGTTGTAGACCGTCTAAACAGGCCTCCCGTCTACAGTAGCTCTGTACACTTCTGAGCAGACGTGTTGTATACCGTCTAAACAGGCCTTCTGTCTACAGTAGCTCTGTACACTTCTAAGCAGACGTGTTGTAGACCGTCTAAACAGGCCTTCTGTCTACAGTAACTCTGTACACTCCTGAGCAGACGTGTTGTAGACCGTCTGAACAGGCCTTCTGTCTACAGTGACCAGATTTCAGTGAGAACGAACAACTGTGGTTTTTGTTGAGTCCCGAGGTCAAAGATGGCAGTCCCAGCCGTCATCTTCTGAAAAGCTGGAGTAAATTTGGCTGACGAGTGGCTGGAGATTTCTTGGCAGAAAATCAAGAAGCTTCGAGTTTTTTCAAGATGGATAGCGGTAAGACCAGCGTCGTTTTAGATGCCATTTATTTTCCATCTAAAGAGCGTTCTAATCATTTGTTCAGCCTTGCGTTCTTCTCATTCTAATTGATTTAATTATTCACAAATGATTTCATTGTTCTCGATAAAGAAAAAAATCATTCAAATGACTTTAAACGATTCTAATATCCAACGCAAGCTGCATGGGCGTAGAACATTAAACTGTAAAAAAATAACTGCTTCAGAATTATCGGTATTGCCTATATCGCTCGATGAAATTTAATCTGTATAATTTGACAGAACAATTTATTTTGGTGACGTGGCTGTAGATTTTCCTGATAAGTCCTTCCAAGTGGGGCAACTGTACATAACAATAGATCCTCCAAAATCCGGCCTTATTTAGCTGTACTCTCTTATTTAGTCGCAGTTCATATTGTATTTTTTCTAACACGCTGAAGCGGCACCTGCGATATGCAGGCGTGAACCAAGTACACAGGGAGCAGCGGTGGAAGCTAGACCTGCATCGACGTTTTCAGGATTGTCAAATTTTCAGAATCGTCAGATTTTCAGAATTGTCAGATTTTCAGAATTGTCAGATCTACAGAATTGTCAGATCTTCAGAATTGTCAGATCTTCAGAATTGTCAGATTTTCAGAAATGTCTGATTTTCAGAAATGTCTGATTTTCAAAATTGTCCCATTTTCAGAATTGAATTTTCAGAATCGATAGATTTTCAGAATTGTCGGATTTTCAGAATCGTCAGATTTTCAGAATCGTCAGATTTTCAGAATCGTCAGATTTTCACAGTTGTTTTTGTACGTTGCCGCTTGGATCATCGACTGCAGCAATCCCTTGAAATTTTGTGAGATTTGCTGGCAGTTAGATTACAATTTACTGTTGGCTAAAAAAATATTTTAACGTAATTCTGTCATCTTTTCCCATGAACAAACCTTTGGTACGCCTTTACTGTCATCGAATATACAAAACATTTCCATGGAAAGTTCTTGGTCTGTGTTTTCGCAATTCGAGATTCATATCCACATTAAACGCTTCAACAGCCTTCACACTAACTGTCAGCACTGCAAAATATATTGCGTCGGTGCCACTCTTGTCTAGGTGAACGAGTACTTATGGTGCGTTTGAATGGTTTAAATTTGTCCGCCTCTTGACCATTCACAAGACAAATTCCTAACCATTTTTACTAAGTGTTCTGTTACCCTAGTGGGGAATTGGAAGCGCTGGTAACCTATTTGACCTCAAAAATGTGTGGCAACTACTATCCGAGTCGGATAAATGTGCGCGAATACATCGATGTGATTGAATGAAAGCAACCATTTATGTTTTGTTCAAAGTTGGCTCGAAGAATCTAGGCTTTGCTTGACTCATTGACTACGATTCTCTACGCAGGTAAAATCACATGCCGACAAATATCTCTACTGTGAATTTAAAAATGAAGGATTTTGGTTTCTTAAATTTGGTTACTCTATTAATTTTTTCATAGTCATAACTAGCTTATTCGATTGATGAACACAACTTTGAAGAAAACTAGAAAATTTGTATTCATACGTGATAGTGCTTTGGTTACATTAGGTTAAGTTAGATGATCGCGTGTACCAAATATGACCCACTTCGGAGTCAACGTGTTAAAGGTGGGCGAGTATGAAGGTAAATATTAGTCAAGCCCTATTTCGAAGTGAATTTTAAAGTGACAAACATTATAATTTCGTTTCTAATGAGGTGAAAGTTCAGAAATTTTGTTTCAAATTATTTAATTTAAACGCGTGCGGAGAGATTCTGCCGCGCGTGAAATAGACTAACTATTTGTCAGGTGCTATAATTGTACCTTAGAGCGCAGGTGAATGCCACGTCACCTAAGCAAATATCCAAGAGCACTACAGTGCACCCGAGTTCAGCACTCTGAACGTACGTGCCTTACAAAACCGTGACTAGTATTTACTGCTATTAATGTTTTATATCATTTAATGACGTACCTATCGGGCCATATTGAAGATGCCTAGTGTTAAATTCGAACGCACATTGAAATAAATTGAGTCTTTCCATTTTTTATCTGATACATATTTTTCTATATTATTGACAGGCTTTCACTGCCTAATCCCTGCTTTATGCATACCGATTGTATGATCAACGTACCATGAATTCCGTGCAAAATAGGAACCATTACCATCATCTTTCTTGTCTCACTTATAGCAATTGCTTGGAAACATTTCAAGTCATTTGAAAACTTCAGTCAGACTCCAATAAACAGCCCCAAAAAATGACTGAAAAGCAGTGTCCTTAGGCAAATTTTTGAGATTTGTCTTCACTTAGATGAAAGCAGGATTCCAAAACTCTTCGAAGAGTGAGAATTGTGTTCGCGTTTTGCACTGCGCATTGCACCTCGCAGCCCTCCTCCAGTCCCTCCCTGAGCACTTCGTCGCAGCGATCAAAGCACTCATCAGACACCTGCCGTAGCCAGCGTTGCAACGCTGTGTGGGCATGGGCTTTTTGTATCCCCTGCTCTTCCCTTAGAAACATCAACTACTTTGTTCTTTTCTTTGTGTTGTCACTCCTTCATTCATTACGAGATGTCCCTGGCCACTGCTGTCATGCCTCTGTCATGCCTCTGTCACGCCTCTGTCACGCCTCTGTCACGCCTCTGTCATGCCTCTGTCACGCC
>VOMN01132948.1:0-19716 GCA_014899125.1 Orchestia grillus | reverse complement strand
GGAGCTGGGGTGTGGGGCTGAGCGCTTCTTCCATGTATGTGCGGACTCAGTGAGCCCGTATCAACGTGACGAGAGAGTTTGGTGCAGGAGGGCTTTTTGATCGGGAATGATGTACAATGAATTAGGCAATATTCTTTGCTGATGACACGCTAATGTAACTGGATGGGTTTTCAAGCAATATTTTCCACATAACCATATGAAATATTCATTTATAGACTTGTAGTAGGACATGCACAAAAAAATGAAACAAGTGAATGAAAAGTTCATTGACTACCGGGCTCAAGTAGCCTAACTACTGCATTAAAATTAGCTGACATGACAGACATTCAAAAGCTAGTCTTTTCAAAATAAACTCAGATATAAATTGATTATTAATTAATTTTAAGTTTTTTATCTACATGACATATGATCCATAAAGAGCAACAGTATGTTAGAAACACTAGAAACAGCATGTTAAGAAAGAAGAGGAAGAAAATAAAAAGAGATAGCAAAGAATGAATGAAAATTGAAAGAAATAAAGGGAGCATGAAAGAAAAAGTCCCATAGGCCTATCTAGAGCTGAGGCCTAACAGTGCTTCCCTAGAGTTGCAAGTCCCATAGTATGGGTTAGACAAATCTAACTAAGCTAACTCTATTGCCTATCCCATGCCCCCTTGAGAGGACACAGATGTAAAACTTGATATAAAAATTTGAATAATTGATAATTAAATTCACCATAGATTAGACAGAACTTTAGAATATTTTCTTTAAAAAGCATAAAACAAGTAAGCAACAGATCTTATTCCAGCTTATCTTAAACTGGTTTTTATTCTAGATTAAATATTATACTACCTAAATGCATATAATCAGCCCTCAACTTGCCAGCATGCATGTATAGCTAAACTATTGGGTTGTTTTCTATTGGGTTTCCATTCCTCCAAACACACAACAAATTACCCCATTTAGATCATTCAAGACTAATCTTGAGGCCTACTTTCTCTCGCGGTGTTGCAGGAATATGCGTAAATCTGAACATAGACCTAAGAGGATATGTATTCAATTATGTTTTATGTATGTTATTTTTTGCTCAATTACCATCTCATATCGGTAACTTTACAATACTCTTGTTTTATAGGAGTATACACATGTTTGTGAATGTCAACCTATGGAGATGTGTACTCAAATATGTGTATGTATGTTAGTCTCTTGCCCATATTGCAAAATTCATAACATGTTTTGACCCTAATATTTAATTTTAACCAACTCATTCAGTTCTTGTAACTTACAAACCTGAGTGAAACCTTAAGCCTTTATTTGTTATTAATCATTGATGTGCTGTAAATTGAATGCCTTCATTTCTATATAGGTTGCCCTAGAAGCCTTGTAGCTTATTTGGGCACACATGTGGTATATATCCTGATATCAATTCTTTGTCATTCCTCTTTTGATTGTAAACCCGTATCTGACGTAAATTACTTGTGGTAAATAAATGTTTAATATTTTACAAAATTACATAGAAATCACATTTATTTACTCTGGCCAACTGAGTGTTTCATTCACTGTACAGCCTTCCATTTGATGTCACTGGATAGGAATTTTTCCTAAGTAATAGAAACTCATAATTTAAAAGTATATGAAAAGAAAAATTGTGAAAAATTAGTTTATATGAAGTCTCTTAAAAAAGTATCTAGACATTTTTTTGCAAAAACCTGATGGATCTGAATCATGCACGGTTGCAACTTGAACTGCATGCATGTGTGAATTTTTCCAGCCTGTTGAAAACATCAGTTGTTGGCAGGCAGCAGGTGAGTGAGGTAGTGTGTAGTGCTTTTGTCAGTTTTTATTTGGAAGGGAAATGACAAAACAACTGGAGCAGCACTACTGCATCAAATTTTGCTGGAAACAGGGCAGAAGTAAGGTGAAAACTATTAGAAAGATTCAAAGAGATTTAGGTGACAATGCTATATGCATTACACAGATTAAAAAGTAGCAGAATTAGTTTAAAAATGGCCACACATTGGTGAAGTACCAGCCACATTTTGGTAGGCCATTTACATGTCAAAATGACAAAGGCATTGTCAAAGTGAATGCTGTGATGATGCAGGACTGTTGCACAATTATCTGAGAAATTATGGAAACGGGCATCAGTACTTTTACAGCACATTTCATTGTGACCAAAGATTTGGTCATAAAATAAGTGACAGCTAAGTTTGTGCTGAAGCTGCTGATAGCAGAGCAAAAGCAACTTCAAGTTGAAGTCCTACAGAACATGCTGGATGACTCTACAAACAATGATCCTAACTTTAAGAACACCATAATCACCGGTGACAAGTCCTGGATGCACAGGTGCATCATGGAAACCAAATCCCACTCATCAAAGAGGAAGCACTTTTTGACACCAAAATTAAAGAAGGCCTGCCAAGTGTGCAGTAACATCAAAGTGATGGCAACTGCATTCTTTGACTTCTGCAGTATGGTACATCATGAATACGCACCACAGGGTAAAACAATCACTAAAGAGCCTTACAGGGATATTCTTCACTCCCTTCATGATGCTGTGTGGCACAAGAGACCAGACTTGTGGTCAACACGGAATTGGTGCCTCCATTACAACAATGATCCAGCACATTCCTCACACTTGGTTCAGATTTTTAGGTGAAAAACCCAACTGCTGTGTTTCAACAGGTTCTTTACTCCCCTGATATAACTCTCAGCAAATTATGGTTGTTCCCTAACTGAAGAGGCTATTGAAAAAAGTGCAATTTTAGGCAAGGGAGAGCATTATAGCAGCAGTGACAAAAATACTTAAATATAACACTAACAATAATACTTGAATATTAAGCCAACCTGCATTTCAAAAAATGCTTATTTGGCATGCATCCAACAATAGTGGCACTGCTGGAAGAAGTGTGTGGAGTCCCATAAGAAATACTTTGAGGGTGCTTACACATCAAACTCTCCAGGTAAGACATTTTTTTTTTCCAGCCAAAGGTCAGATACTTTCCTACAACCTCATATAGTGCAATCTCTATTCCCCTCAGTTATACTAGATTAGGTTAAGTTAAGATATGTTTGTTTTAATAATTTTACAATAACTAATGTTATAATACCAGTAGTGAGAACATGTGAAAATATAGGATAAATATTGACAAAGTTTATTTCATTACTATGTTCAAGTATGGGAATGATTTCAATAATTTGAATATAATGTAGTTTATCCTTCATGAAGGCTGTAGGATGAATAGTATCCTCAGCGTAGTTGGCAGTGCATAAGTTATTATTAAACAAAAGAGTGGAAAAAACCAATACAAGCTCCAATAATACTTGAATAATATAAAGTTTCAACTCAATAAAAAACAGAACGGTAGATAAATCTATAAAATGAGGACCAGATGCACAAATTTTAAATCAATGTTCATTAATTACTCAACTCCAAAACTCTTGCAGACATGTTTTCAAAACACTCACAAACCATTCTATAGATCAAAAAGTAAATGTTTAGATGAGCACCCTAACAAAGAAATTCTGGTAACACTTAGCATATTTATCAATAGTTTAGCATTTCAAATAGAAACCAACAATGTTACTGGTGTCATATTAGGTGAAACGAGGTTAGCATAGGGTAGGTTGTTTTGAAAATTAGAATAGTTGTATCATTATGACCAATAAAACATTTCAATATCATAAAAATAATAATATGAAGTCAATTTGAACTAGGTTTCATGCACGTTCACATTTCAAATATAAGGATAAAAGTACACTAAAAAAAGCATGCAATACATAACTACATTGAGAATGCACATTTTAACATTAATCTTAAATAAATTTAAACTTTATTTCTTGTATCATATTCAAAGGAATAAGTTTAATTTTATTGGAAAACTAATTTGCTTGGAATGCCATATTTGTTCCCTTTTTTGCAGACAAAGAACCAGAGAAATAGATATTAGAACGACAAACACATGAAATTATTGTAGATGACTATCAAGAGTAAAGCAAAGACATAATAATTGAACTACAAAATGAAACGAAAAGATGATGTATTACATGCATAACTGGATGAATCTCACGTTATAAGGCCGTAGCATACATTGGCCAAAAATCAGTAAAACGATATACTTTACTTACCTAATGAAGAATCCACTTTCCTAATTTTAGAAGGTTGGGGGCCTCCATCCGAGCTTTTCGAGGCACTCATACTTGAAGTTTAGAAAGTTTCAAATAAACAGTAATAAATCCTTTCATGTACCTACAGTGATACCGGGTGCGGGCTAAACAATGTAAACAAAATGGACGCTACAATGCGCCTCCCTGATTGGAGGCAAAGTCTCTGCACGTAAATTTCCATCCAATCAAAAGACACTTTACATAACTATTAGGTATTACTTTCTGATTGTGTAAAAATGCAGGTTCAATCATGATATTAATAGAACTGAATATATTACTGATATTAGCATTCAATATTTGAATGCATCTTTCAATTAAAAGAGAATTGTTTTTTATAATTTGGAAATAGAAATGAATTTTGCTTAAAGAAAAGCAACAAAACTATGTAAAAATGAAAGACACGTGTATTCAATTAGTGCAATTTTGCTATAATCGTTTTACTCAGTATGTCAATCACTCAAAAAATGATCGAATAAATTATTTGGTAACTGTTATTAATAGCTTCTTTAGTATATACATACGCTGTCTAATATTTGTAAAGACAAATTTAGCCATCGGCAAATTATCAATCTATATTTTTACACCACTGAAGAACTACAATGTCAACTTAAGCGCCACTGTTAAATAGTTAATTTACTACCTCTATCGACAATTCTATGTTCATTTTTGTTTTTTCACGTAAGGTTTCACGTTACTAAAGAGGGTTCTGAATGAACTCTGGTCCCAGTCATCGTATTTCACAAAATTTGCTAAGCGAATAGCAAAGCTTGTTTTTTGTTACCTGTAAAGGTACATTACAGCATAAATTTGAACCGCCGACTGCGGGTCAGATAGTACGTAAGCTTCTACATGAATGCTCTAGTATAAGTACGTATATGAGAAATATGCATCCCTACGTTGTTTCTAACTAAAAAAGATGCAATAAAGTAATTCAATAGATCTAAGCAAGATCAAGAACTAAGAAATGAGAGTTTTTAGATTCCCGCACAGTGATCCTACAACATAGGTATCCCGTGAGAAGTTGGCGATTGCTTTTTTCCGAATTCAAAGATTAATTGTGCCTACGCAAAAGCAATGAACGAAAAATTTATTTTTAATCGGAAAATTGATTAAGCTAGAGAACAATGGTTATCGAAAGAAACAAGTGCAATTCAATATCACAATGAGAGAAGTTCTCACTCATATTTCAACGAGCGAATTCAAAATACGCACGGCCTCCCATTATGACTGTCTTTTAGACTTCCGTCGATTTGAAAAGTTAAACCACAAAAACACTTCTTTTCGCCGAAACGGAACAGAAAAAATGACCACTATTGGAAGTATTTTTTATTATATATACACACAGATCAGGTGACAAAGACGCTAAGAAATATGAGAAACATGGACTTGGAACTTGCATAGCGAAAACATAAATGACCACACACACGTCACTTGTACTTGCAAGTCTTAACATTTGGACAGCAACCAAATGGGGCTCTCGTTCACGAGGCGTAGGACCACCAGGCAGACGTCCATCTAACGCAGGGCCTGATGAACTCCTCAAGTTTCGATCATCCAAGGGGAAGCTAATTAGAAAAATTCTAATAATTTTCATAGAAAACAGCACAATTTTTTGTCTTGGTCACATAAAGGTTATCGCGCGCAACTCCCCGAAACTAAGTGTACAAGGAATTGGTGGTCGCGGAGATTGTTAATACTAACCGCTTACGAAAGTTGAACAGTTATGCAAACACATTCGGTTATGAATTCCATCGTAGAGAGCGATCATGGATGCCCATGCAACCTAAGTTCTCGGAGGTCAATGTAATATCAAACTAAGAGAGCGCTATAAAAGTGCTTTAAACCAAACGCGTGTAAACGGCTTTACAGTGCAAGGTTACTCGGTCATTGTTAGCCTTAATGAGTGACGAAAACGTGTAACTGGTGAAAAGAGTCGTCAGAATCAGTGTTCGGAAGCTCCAGCAAACTTTGTAAATCATTACGTAAAAACAAACATAACAAGCCCGTTCATAAGTAGAAGTAACAGTAGAAGTGCAAATTTTCTTGCGCTTCAGTGGCTGAAGACTATGTCGCACCGTATGCCTCACAACTTATACGTCAAATATAAAAAATATTTCAAAAAATTTCGGAGTCAGTCTGCCGTGCACATCACCACACAGAGCTCAAACATGAACGGAACTCCACCTTCTCGCCAGCTGGACTGAAGCACAGCAACCAAGCTCTGACAGTTCCCACTGGATTTAGGGGATGGTAACTTGACAGTGGCGAAAACTTTCAATGAAATTAGCTACAGGTTGATTAATTGAATTTAATACGTAATCATTTCACTTGCAAATACCCCAGCATGAAATAACATGGCAGCATGGTTCCACAACAACGATATCAGAAAGAACGAAAACAATACTGTAGTTGACTTTGAGATCAATGGACATATCGATAGTCGGCATCATAAGAGGTTTGAAGCTACTAAAAGAAACGCACGAAAAGAAGCGCAACACGTGTCTAAAATTAGAGACAGGCAATAGGTGAAGCAGACAGAATTTGTTGCCGAGAATGCGAATTTACATTAATTCACGCAGCAAGCGACGCCTCGCACTCACGCCTGAACAGGGACAGGTCTCAGACACTTGAGTACACCTCCCTGCGTCGGTCCTTTAATGAAATCCTATTCATTGCAGTTGTCAAACCCATAACAGTGCTCAAAATGAACTTCTTTTATTGAATCCATATAGGTAAACACCAATTATTATCAAATCCATGACAGCAAATGAAGAGTGAAGTGCGTATCATGAAACACCAATCACTGAAAAAATACAAGACAAAACATCCCTTACATTTAGCTAAAAAAAACTCCAGCAGATAAAGATGTCCACAGGAGAACAGCGCCTACACCAGTCGCAAGAGAGCGTAAAATTTATTAAGAATGATGCAAAACGTAAACACTTCTCGAAAAGTACAAATGGAAAATTTTGTTTTAATGCAATAACATATCCAAAGAAGGTAAAAGTAAGATTAACGTTTCTACGCCGGGTATGATTAAAGTAGGAAAGACACGGAGAAGATATTTGTACAATCATTCAAGGAGGTAGAGACTTCTTTCTCGTCCTTGAACTTAGAGCTACACAACTTAACATTAGAGACGCAGGCCGCACACGCAGCAGCAGCTCCTATGCTCGCTGCCGGCCGCAGGGAGAAGGGGCATGGGGGTCAGCTGGATCCCCATGAGGAGCACACGGTGGATGCGACCTCCTGGCCTCCACACAGCGCTGCACTGACCGCATAACTCTTCTCTACGTCAATGAGCAGCCTCTACCTACGTTTTACATTCAATTTTTATATATTACAAACAAATCGCTTTCATGCCCATATTCAGTCTAGCTTTCGCATACATTTCTACAGATTAAAATTTGTACAAATTCAGAGATGCTCGACCATCATCGATGGGGAACTGTACACCAGGAATTTGGAAATATATACTGAGATCAAATTAATATTGACAGAATGTCGAGTTAGACCATCGACAAAACTAGAACATCGAGATGAGAACTTGAAGGTTGGAGGGCGACGGAGGAAGGAGAGGGGCAGGTAAAACATCCCAGCAAACTGAGTCCAGAGACAGGGACACGATACAAGAAAGCTATGAAGCATGTCTCGTTTTCGCCTGAAGTATACTGCAACTAAGCAAGCGACACAAAAGCACCATGGTGATAGCTGTGAAGAAGTCCGCTCGGTTTCAGTAAGGAAAAAGTTCCAAGAATTATCTGCCGCGGATGGTGCAAGTCTCATCTAGAAAACGGTATTTTCTCAATGAAATTGAATGCTCCACTTTCAACTTTCAGAGCTCTATAATATTACCGAAACCGAAGAGGCAATAGTAATGGAAGCTAATTGCTGGAGCCTTACAGGTAGCTACTAGTGCAGGCCACACTCAAATCATGAAAATAGGCTTAAAGAAAAAGAAGCAACTTTGCTACAGAAATGTCGCTTTAAATTACGAATGTGAACGTCAGACAAACCATGCATTAGATCTTCGTGGTAGGGAACAAAGGCGTTATCCAGTAAATGGAGGCGAGGGGTTCCTAAGGAAATTCTACCTCAACGAGAGTATGGTACAATTTTATTACATGAACGGTACACCAACAGGAGTTTATTCGTTAGAGCTGTTAAGTAAAAAATAATCTGGACACTCCTTAGGAGACTGCAATGAAGGACACGAGTCCACTGAGGACGAGATAATTATTCCAACCACAGCTACAATTGACACGTCAAAGTTACGAGCGCTTGATTTCACCTACATCATTCAGGATGACGGGTGAGCAGGCGGAGTAGGCTGAGGGTACCCAAGAGACAGAGATAACCACCAACATCACTTTTTCTTCTTATGATGATCAAGTCGTTTTCCTCGCTCTGAACAATTGAACACACGGGAGGCTTATGTACATTGCAGTACAAGATTTTTACTGTACTTACTGTACATGACCGAGACGACGCATGGGTCCGCCCATGGCTACGTCACGCGTCGTCGTCTATGTGCAGAATTTACTTACGAAATCTTCAGGAGGAATATATGAAACTTTGCACGTATATTAAACATTTCATGAGTTTCTGTTCCGACTAAGTACCTCTAGAAGCTCAACAACACATCCTGGCAATTAAAACTAAACATCACGCAGACCCAGACATTAAATACTATTTGAAGTATTGCAAAGTAGTAGGCACATGTAAAACAGTCGTACTGGCAACAGGCAAACTGCTTCATCGTTCCAGACAGACATCCCATGAATTTAAGCTCTCCTGCGCGGGAAGCTCTGCGGTTGCAGCATAAGTGTATTGTACAAGTTCATACCATCCGAGTATGGCATAAGTGCCCTTAGCAGAGAATCATCATACCAATAAAGAAACAAGTATGTCACTCAAAACTGAGAAAACCTCAGTCAAATTCTTCGTAATTAGAGGTGCGTTCCTACTACATTCCGTATAAGTGAGACAAATTAAAATGTGACTTGCACACTACTATGACCTGATTTTTTATCTAACGTATACCCAAGTCTTACAGGCCTGATACAGTTCAGGATGAAGAATGTCTGAAAAAAAAAAAAGAATCTACACACTCTCTAAAGGCATTGGGCTACACGGCAAAGCCCCCCTCTCCCTAAATGAGAACCAGAGTTGCGATCCGAGTCCTCACGAATTACTCATAGCCTTTCACCAACAAAATTATTTAGGCGACTAGGCTGCATTTAGCTTTGTGAAAAAAAACTATAACCATATGAATGTTATGAAATAAGGCTGCATTTAGCATGTTATGAAAAAATAGCAGCAACCTAATGGAAGTAGATTTTGAAATCCATATGAAGTGCAGAATTAATGCACACAGCTGAAAAACTCCGTACAGGAAGAAGTCCCTCAAGCCTCTTCACGAGGAGTGTGGCACACACACGCCACACCCACGGAACGCGTCGTCCGAGACAGGCACTCGGTACACACTCGAGGTAAACGTTCCGCGCATCTGTACGGTAGCCACAACCACAGCTTCCCAAGCCCCGAGCAACGAGAAACATGAAGTAAGTAATTCCTCACTTGTGTGAAACCCAAATGAGGTCGAACAATGGCCTTACATACTCTGCAACGTAGCCGAAGTGATGTGGCCGTATCATGGGCGTCAAGGTCTTTTGGGGTATGCCGCAGAAATATGCCGACGTAGTAGACACTCCTCATTGAAATGGAGTACCGCTCACATTTGTCAACTAAGACCTAGGTTCAAGTTGGAGTCGTGATCAAAGCATTAAATCTTATGCTACGAAGAACCTGGTTCGATTTTACGTAAATGACCGCCCACGAGGCTCACCAGCTCTCTAACGAACGCAATTGCCATTTTTTTAGCAATTTGGCCCCTTAGGTCTATTCCTGTCCCCTCCACCACTTGTTCATATCTCATTCATGATCGCTAGGGAGTGCAGTAAATACTTCGCAAAAATAAGTTAAAACCGTAGCCGAGAACACAAAAAAGAGCAGTGTTGTCCTTCAATTACTACAGGTCGATAATAATGATCACTCGTGCACACAAAAACAGATCACAGCAAAGATTTCACCAACACACGTGTGTTAGAAATGCAACAAAAGTAGTCATAAAAACAAGCTGACGCGACACGAGGTCGAGCCCTAGCTGACCTACACACGTGTCAGACAGGGCAGACCAGCATCACCAATATAGCGACGTGCCCTAATCACGAATGACGACAACAGGGCTTGCGTTGCGGGTGTGAATGGCGCGCTTCGTACCAGAGCGATGACCGTAAAGAGACAACAGGTCATCTATCAGAGAGGAAAGTGGACAAGAACAGCAGGGCTCCACATTGGAATCTTACTAAGACTCGCAAAAATACCTACGAATATCACAACTTATGAAAAAAGAACATTTATTACACAAAATATAACCTTTCAAATAACTAGTCTCCAGTTCGATTTAGGAAACAAAACAAATAATACAACAAATCGAATTAAAATTTAATTTCTGATTTCATTCAGTAGCTGTCGGAAAAAATAATAAGGAACTACTCTAGATTGGCATCTAATCCTAGCATTTATACAGCGATATTGTACTCATTCGAAAAGGTAAAACTAAGGCAACTACAGCGCGAGAGACTGTCCTGAGGTCACACAACGCTGTCCATCCTAAGCGCGCAATAGAGAACAACAAACACTGCGACACCAAGACAAGAATGGCAACCGAATGTTTTAATAAATGAACCGCGATCACGAAATTCAGCCTCGACAAGGCGCATGGTGCCTCACCATTAGGAACAGCCTTATGTGAAGTTTAAAAACCACACTGAAGCAAAGCATTGATGCACAACAAATATAAATAATATAAAACAAAAAGCGAAAAGTAAAGCGCACGGTACAATTCAGGCGGAGTCAACGGTGTAGGCGCGCCCACAGAAAATACCAAACTCGTGATGTTTCCTCCAGTGAAATTTAACCAATTACAGCGAGAAGAAACGAAAAATAATAAAGTAGAGAACTTTTTATGAGCTCTTTTATAGGCTAAAGAACAATAAATGCTGGATAAATTGAAATAAAAACGAAAACGAGCCAGCGTAGTGATTAAGAGCAATCCCGATTGAAAGCATTTTCCCGTTAAAATTCGAAAAACAGATTTTCACAGCATAAAAAAATCAGCGAGACTCCCCTATTGCTCTGAATAAAATAGTCACATTAGTGTAGCCTGCACACAAACTGGGTAGGGGTCAACGTCACTACTCAGCAGATTCTTGGAAGTTAATTACCTAGCATGTCACACGCACAAGCTGACGAAAGCATTCCCATCAGAAAACTGTCCTCTGAAGCAAGGGAGAGACAATTAACGTTCAGGCCGTGTGGGTGTGTGTGTATATATATATATATATATATATATTGGCATACGAGGCCGAGGCCTAAGGCTGCTCAGCAGATTGTTCCATTTATGACACCAAGAAAAGTTCCTGAGTGAAATAGATGCGTTAGACCAGCACCCAAAACCGGGTGCAAGTAACTCAATATGGCAGAACCACAGAGCCCGGCAAATTGGCATGTCGTTGACAGCGAGCTATGGATGAGACTATGTAACAAAATTGAAGAAATCACGTTCAAGAGGTTCACAACCAAACTCGGATTGTTATGCAATGAATATATGAAAAAAATTCTTCATAAACGATAAATTGTTCTCATGGCGATATTTTAAAATACTATTGTACAAACAGTCAGGCCCCTAGCGTATGAAGAAGAGCACGCGGGTCGGTTAAAAGTAATTGCGTTCTCGCACTCTTAGCTCGAACTTGTGGAATGAGATCAGCTGTAGAACGAACAGATACACCAGCGGCATGGACGCGCATGACGACACGATAAGAGCACTTGGAGGTCACACATGAGCACACTGTCACACAACCCGTTTTCTTTTTCTACACTAAAGAGGCATCAGCACAATTAGACGATGAAGTATCTTCATTTTCAACTAGTTCTAATCAAAAACTTTAAGTTGAAAACGAAAACTCCAATCCCAATAATGGAACAAGAACGTCGCTTTACTACCCTGGCATTCGAAAGAATCTGTCATTAAAACGATTTCGAGCAGAAACTTCGGGTTTCGTTTGTAATTTTCACATCACATCACGGCCACGAAATACGAAATAAAGTAGATTGGGGTCCATGTGGTTTCCGCCTCGGCTAACAAGAACAAACCCGCCCCCTCCCCTCCATTGAGGTGAACTGTAATGGTCGTTTTTCAGCTTGACGAGTACGGCAACGAGAAGTTTGGTCGAAATACACATAAAATGAGTAGACGATCCTCGGGACGTACTCTTTTTTGCACCCTCAATTGTTATCTGCATAGAACAAGAGAGATTATAACAAAACTGAAGAGAAAAATATAATTTACAAGTTAAAATCTTATAAATTAGGCGGCGTTACATTCTTACTGAACACAAAAAAACAAAATTCAAGTGTGTGTGTGTGCAATGACGTATTAGAAAGATTGAAATCGGTAAGTGATTAGAGTGGATCACACCTTTAAAAAACTACTAAAAATGTAATTCTACACAGAGCCACAGAAATCAGCGCAACTTGCACCCAATCTGTTGAGTATTACAGGCTCTCATCATCTTGTCAAGCCGTAGTCGAGGTCACTTTGGGATGTGGATGTTTCCGCTGAGATAGCAGGCTGGTATCATCCTGCAAAATCGCATTCAATTTGATAGTCAGACGAGTAACTTAAGTTTCAAGCAATTTAAATATTCTAATAAAAATTCGTTAACCTGCTAAGTTAACACACAGGATGTAGGAAATTTTAAAATATTTGCCAGTGTGGCACAAGTGTTTCAAGATAATTTTAGATTGGTGTTATTAGTTACAGAAGTCTGCCTCGAGAAATGCCTAGAAGTAGTAAAGACATTACGCGTAGCTATGAGTAAAAGAAGTTGAAGGAATCGCTAAAAAACGTTGCTGTGCGAGTCCTTTTATTATTTTTAATTATGATTTAGTTTGAAGCTCCCTTGCCAAATGGAATGCGATCTCAAGAGAGCGAAAAGAAGGGATCATTCAGTATAGACTTAAGAAAACGTAGAATTTGTCCACAGGTAAATTCCCATACAAAAAGATTCCCTAAGCGTAGAAACAGAAAGTTAAGAAAGAAGTAATAGAAAATATAAAGAAAAATTAGTGAAGAAGGCATGAAAATTGGAAGAAGCAAAATGGGTACAAAAGATAGTAGAGTCTAGAAGGCCTAAATATGGCTGGGTAACCTAACAGTACCCTCCTGGAGATGCCACTCCCATAGCATAGGATATACAAGCCCAACCAACCTAACCCTAGTGTCTATGGCCTATCCTATGCCCACTGAGGGGTGTGCGAGTCCTGCTCGCACCTCTCCCTCAGCTACATATCCTCTCATCAGTGGCAGCACCTGGCATTTTCTACGCACCACGGCATCCATACTCGGCCAACTTGATGTCGAGGAATTGCGCTGTCTCGTGCTTTAGCTCGCTTTCTTCCACAGGATAACATAATCAGCATTGATGTCGTTGAAATACAGCCGTTCACATACAATGGACATATTGATTTCACAAACATGGGGTCCACGTCAAGTTCAATAATTGTAAGAAACATTGAGAGCATAGAATACACATTTTAAAAATAAGTACAATTTTTGAAAAGGACGGAGGCTACATGTGGGAAAGGCAAATCTTTTATTTATGTCAAATCTGGAACTTCTAAACATGATTTTTCAAGAAGACTGCAAGTCCTCGTGACACAGCCTACTAAGATTATAACTCCGCACACGTTGCTTCTTTTCGACATACATGATCAGAAATCTGCCATGCATGTCTGGAGTACGCAATTGAGAATTTGGCTTTAGAAGAAGCACAGTATCATATCATAAATAGATGTCATGAGAAGGCTTTGTAGAAGTAGTTGACATTGCTGCACGGTGAAATGCGCACTTCAGCTTTCTCATAAAAATGTTTAAGTATACTAAAAATTAATTAACAGGAACATGAACACGCAAATTTATGCTAAGCTCGTCGCTTTGTCTTCATACCACTTTTCATTAAAATGTTATCTTGAATACTTTTCCTTGCAGCCAAAATATACGAAACAAGCTCCAGAGAGCTGCTTAGACACATTTTTCATCTATATATTAATAAGCTTGTACCTACTTACCTACCGTTCCGTCACGCTTCGCCACTTTGCAAGTAAATTTTCAGGTCTCGAGCGAAGTATCCTGTATACGAGTTGCATATTAGCTATAAAAAGCCAGTCTTCGCGTTACGATTTCAGTTTCCCTATTATAATTCAAATTACTTGCATCATCAAGAAGAAAATTGCTTCCAAGACCGGATGGACTATCCCTGCTCTGAACCTTTAACCTCTGTCCAAAACTTGAGAGGATCATTTCTCATGGGCTGGTTTATCTTAAGTTTATCTAAATTTCCGTGAAATTTTCACGAGTCCTGCTAGTTTAAGAATGAATCCTCAATAACTGAGCCCAAGTATATTTCCAACATGATCTTTGCAACGAACAAAGGTTGTATGGCTTGCTCCCTTATAAACAAAGAGGACTGAACAAAAAACGCTGATGTTTCAACTTAAAATATAAAGCTGGTAAAACAAATTTCACATCCTTTTCTTACCTCTAGTCCCAAAATGCTTCCTAATCTAGTGCGAAATTTGACGTATTCAAATTATCACGAGATATGGAGCGAACGCCTACTTCTGTTTATGACAAAATTGATCCTGTTAGTCTCGCAACGCAAGAATTGCCAGGCAAGTTTCAATTGAGACGGTACTCGTTATCAACGATCTAACAACTTCAGTCCTTAAAATCGAATTTATCAACTGGAAGTCAGGCAAAGCAAAAATAAATATTCTGCTTCCAAACAGAAAAACGGTGATAATTATAGTGCCATGACACTTGAGAGGCACAGAGGAGAGCTCACTTTCACTTGTGCGGTCTCGATGTCATGCCAGCCATGATGGAGTCGAGCAGGTCCACGCTGCTCGTGCTCGCCGTGCGAGTGTGGCTCGACTTGCGAGCTTTGCTTGGGGCTTTGGGGGTAGAGCTGGTGCACGCCGGGGTGTTGATGCTGCCGCCCACACCGGTGCCAGTAGGAGACATGCCACTGCTGCTCGACGTGGCTGGGTTAGTGCTACTACTGCTGTTGGTCGTGACATCGATATTGCCAACAGTAGGTGGGACCTCAGTTATGCCACAGGATTTCTCGTTGCCGCCTTCAGAAGACACCACATCACTTCTACACGCCTCTGCAGCTACAATTGCAGTCTCCCCGTTTGAAGGAGCAACACTACTTTTAGAACTGCTGCAAGTGCCGCTCGCTCGAGCATTACCAGTAGGTCGAGGGTCGACACAAGGACGGGCATCATTGCTCCAACATTCATCGCCAAGTTTTAATTTTTTCTTAACTTTCTCGACATCATCAGAGCTATCTCTTCTGTCTCTCTTTTTGCTATGTTTGTCACTCTTTTCGCTATCTTTGGATCTGTCTCTGTCTTTATCTTTCTTGTGTTTGTGGTGCTTGTGCTTGTCTCTCCTCTCATCTCTGCTCCCACTGCTGCTCTCATCCTTTCTTCTCTCATGCTTCTGGGACAACTTTTTGCTGTCGTCTTTCTTGGACTCCTTGGTCGGCACGTCCTCAGTACGACCACTCTTCGTCTCTTTTTTACTGCCCTGGTCATCAACGTTCGCCACGTCACATTCCAGCTGCTGCTGCTTCTCCTTGTCAGTGCTGGCGTCAGGTGCAGAGTTCTTCACGAGGCTGTAAGAGATTTGATTCTCCTTGCCTTCCTCGGTGCCGACGGCAGCCTCCTCACCCCTACTGCTGTCGCTGTACTGCTTCAGCTGCACGTGCCACGCTGTGAACACAAAATTGGAGTTTATTGGCAACCAGCCTCAAAATAAGGATACAGAATCATGTTACCTGCGAACAGTTAGAGAAGACACTTTCATCTACAAAGATTGTCCTTAGAAAAAAAGAACCTTTATTAATTCCAACACGTTTTACCGTTGGGTTTTCAACGCCTTATAACCACTGGTGTGGTAAGGGATGTGTGATTTAAGCCTGCTTTTAACAGGGAAGTACTCCCTGGTTACGTGAAATACCTTGCTTGAGCCGGGGTTCGAACCCTGAACGTCCCAGCTGCGAGGCCATCAAGCTAACAAGTACGCCATGGAGCCCACACAAAAACACTAGAATGATAGAACAATGCATCCAATTTCTTTATAGACGTACGAGCATACACACTCGTAAAGATCGGAATTTAAATATGAAGAAAAAAACTCGGTGCTTAACTTAGCTTTAAACCTCCACTAGACCCTACAACTAGTACAGCTGTTCATGTAATTCAAGATCAACGGAGTATTTCTCATAACAGGCGCGCTCACGAGGACTGGTGAACGATTTGATAGTTTTACATCCAACTCAAATTGAAAGCAAGAACATTAAAATGTAAACGAAATACTAAATGCATGATATGATCTACCGTTGCCTAACCTTAATTCTAACACAACAATCAAAAATAAAGAACGAGCAATACTCACAAAACACGAAGAGCGTACTCTAAGGATAATTCAACTTCCATAGTAATGCCAAACAGAATCTCATCTGTGGGTCAATTGTATAAACATACGAGGGCAAAAGAAAAACGATTCTTACCCCGTCACGGGAGATGCTGGTATTCTTTGAAGCTTACACCCAGAACAGCATGCTTCGCTGCGGAACTCGACTAACAGTCATCGTACCACAAGAAAGACTAACAAAAATCAGCGCCTCGGAGACCCTCCACTCGAACTTGTCTGATCAGAACCAGAGCAAAAGGAGAAGTGCTGCTTCGCCACATTTAAATCGACCTCGGCTTTTCGGTAGCGGGAAAAGCGCTACTCTCGTACAACATGCCATGAAGCGCACAAGAAATGGCTACCCGCTGATAACCATGCACACTCACCCACGCTGCAGACGGCGGTCACCGTCCTGAACTGGTGGATGATGTTGCGTGGCAGGAAATAGATGTCGTTGTCGCACAGTTGGATGCGTGCGAAGCGAATGCCCTCCCGCCGTAGCTGATTGAGTTTGGCGTCTTCTATCCACACGATGCACTGCCCACGCACGCAACGCGTCAGACACGCAAAACCACCGTAACCCAACGTCTGCCAGTCATGACTAACCAGGCAGGTTCTACAGTCCCGCTCGCATCGTCTAACTACCATGGTTAGCGATGGAACCCTCAAAAATGTGGGTAATGTTTTGTGTTTTTTAACCCTGGAATGGTAACCCTAAAGTTACCTGAAGGAGAGACTCGTATTCTTAAATTCTTAGGGAAAAAAATGGAAGGCAGACTACGGAGCTTGAGAAACTCGAGGTTACTATTCAGGGGTTAAATGGATTTTTGGGCAAATAAATGGTAGATAAAACAGATTCACTGCGTAAATATAAACGAACACTTAATTCTGCATACACGAACACACTTTCTAGATATACACTAAGTTTGTACATTTCGACAATCAATAGGTAACAATCAAACCATAACAGCAAAAATGTGTTGCTAACAGCTAAGATATTTAAGAACAGTTTTGTAAAAAAAACTGTTTCATTAAATACCCAAGTGATTCTGCACCCTAACACCAGACCCCACACTGCAACAGTGACTACCAATCTTCTCGAAGAATTAGGTCTCATCCACCACATTTTCTTCACTTCGCCAAAACAGATAATAACTTCAGAAGCTTGTCCAGTCATTTTGACTGTCTAAGGCTCACTTCAAGAAAAGAGGTTGAAATGAAGTCAGTTACTTTTTCTAATCAAAACTAAGATCATCATCACATGAAAAAGGCACGAAAAAGCTTACTGACAGATTGGGAGATGTCATTGAAAACAACGGTGCTTACATTGAAAACTAATAAAATGCATTCCTTGTTAATTTTTAATTTTCCCTTCTTTGGGGAAACGCTCAGAACTTTCATTACATCCTGATACTTCGCTAGAATGAACGACACCCAGAGTGAGGAGAGTTATTGAAACATGAACGGAGTTTTATCAATTTATGAGTCGTACGACCTATCAAAAATGACTGTTTTTACTATATACAGTTTCCTAAAATGAATATTTTCTCCCCGAAGCAAACATGTATTGGGTCACAAGTGTTCTTCGTTTCCTTTGAAATAAACTATTCATAACCAAACTATGTTACCAAAATACTACCGCCGCGCAATATAGCTATCGAAACGTTAAATTTCGCTTCAATTATATTCTTGTACGTTACGATATTCGATATCCTATCTAAGATATTGCAGCCAATCAGCGCGGCTGGATCATATGAATATCAATTTTTTCCAATTAATTCTTAGTCAAACCTAAATACATGCATAGAATTGAATATCCTAGTATAAAATACTGATGAGAACAAAGAGCCAAACTAACTACTTTAGTAGGACTAGTAGACGCTCTCCGCCAAAAATGAAGCAACAAATGATAGTTAATTCTTCAGATGCCCCCTTTTTACGGTGACTTTGACACGAAATGTTATTTTCAGTATCACTGATACTGAACTGCCTTATCTGAGTCTCGTTAATAGTTTAGGAATTCAGACCTGGGAAACAGTCCTTAATAGCGTGATAAAAAGACTGACCAAACAAGCAAGCAACAACTTTGTATTAGTATATAATTAGATTACTAAAGATTTGCACTCTAGAGCAGAGCGCGTTTTCAAGGAAGAAACAACGAACCATCTATGGACATTGAACCTGCCAATCAGTAAATAGGCTACGTTGTCGGAATGAAAGAAATAAAATATCGAGAAAGCTTTCTACTGTGATTAGTATCATACTGTGAATAAATAGGTTGAGTAAAGAGAGCCGGACGGAACATATTCCCGTCTCCTGTGGAGAGCGGCGTCCAAGTTCTGTTAAGTAACTCCCCCCTCCGGCCCAGGAGTGTATGCCTCACCTGGGAGGTGGGCGGCTCGTGCAGGTCGAGTTGCAGCTTCTCTGCCACCTCGTGAAAGTCGTGAGCGTCGAAGGCGACCACGTCCTTGACGACTCTGTTGTGGGTGTAGGGCTCGCCGCAATGCACTGCCTTCAGGATGCCTGAAACGCCTCACAGTCAGCACGGGACACGGTCTTCACAGTGTTAGTAGAGTAATGGTCTTCACGGTGTTAGTAGAATAATTTGCATTCCTCAGTAAAGTTCAAATACCTCATCCTATCTATAACCGGATCTTCTTTTCAAAGCACTTGTATTTCGCACTTCCGAACAAAGCGTCCATCTTATATCGAAAGGAATTTGCTGAACGATCAGATAAACGATGTTGGAGCTAAAATTTCTAATGAAGTGTCGAGTTCCTAATTGCTAAATCTTGTGTCTCATTTCGCTAATCAACCGAGTCCCAATTTTGAAATAATTAAGAACATTTTTGAGTTTCATTAATCTGGGTACGAGATAGCCGAACTTTGTATCAGATTGTAACAGAAGTTCTGTCCAAGTTTTGAGCTATATGTTTAGGGCACGATTACTTCAATTTAGC
>VOMN01132947.1:0-10705 GCA_014899125.1 Orchestia grillus | reverse complement strand
GCTCTCTCTCCTGCGTCGAAGCCACCAAATAAATACACATACACGAAGCTATCATACAGTCACGCAACACGAAGTACACTAAATACGGGATCAGACCCGAATCTTTACGACGCAAATATTCAGGTTAAATTTAAACCCCACCTGTATTTTGAATATCCCAGCTTGGCCTGTACGAATGTACGCCTGAACAAACCCAACTTAAAAACTCTGTAGGGCAGAGTGCAGCACCAATGCATTTGATAATGGCTAACATCTGTATGAGACATTGGCAAATGACTCCTAGTTCTTGATTTATTTGCAGGCAAATGTTTACAAATGTTAATGTTTACAAATGTTAATGTTTACAAATGTTTTAGACAGAGGTGGGCAGCGCTACTTTGAAATGTAGTGGCCGCTACATTTCAAAGTAGCGCTGCCCAGCTCTGGTTTTAGATACATATAACTATAAAAGATATACCTAATATAATTCCTTGGGTGCATTGCTTGGGACTCCTGTGACCAACTTCGGACTTTTTTTCTTTCTATCAATGGAGTGTGCTGAGCTCGAGTATCGTCTGCTCAGCGCACATTGTTGGAAGTGTCTGCCCAAGAAAAAGAAAGATTTGACTCCAGATTTTCAATGCACCCAAGCAGAGCAATGATAAAAATCAACCAATATATTATTTAACGAAACCAATCGATATGTAGTATGTCAACGAGAATAAGATGCACTCCTAGTTTTTCTCTTTTTCTTTCCTTTCACGCAGATGCATTAGCACAATCCCACTTGATTAAAAATACTATAATTTCGAGACGACGAAAAATGAGTTTTGTAAATATTTGCACGTACTTTGAAAAATCGTCATGTATAATAAGTCCTGGGTATATTTTTCCCCTGAATGGCAGCTGATCAAGACCGTAAAATAAGAGGCTAGCGTATCATACTTAGGGAGATTATAAATTTTTTATTCTCATTTTGTGACGATTTATCACCAGGTTTCTGCTCATTTGATATATAGACGAGGAATGCCAGATTAAATTTGCTGGTTTAGTTTTTCAGCTGAAAGATTTATGAGCAAGACCGGTAGAGAGAAATAGCCTCTACGTAGCCTAAAATTTATGCATAACATACCGGGACGTGCGTACCTTCCGGGTTTGAGGTTAATTGAGATACCAGGGGGGACCCAAAAGGTATTCGAAAGGACAGGCTACAAGGGAGAGGCTTAAATTTATTGAAGGTAATTTATCTTAAATTTATCAGCATCAGTGAAGCTTAACCGAACTTGGAGTTCTATCTCTGCCCAGAGCTCCGCACGGCAGTCAGGCTGGGGGACGTCTCAGTGTTTGGAAATGGTGGAACCGCCGAGTCTGATCATCTACACAGCACTGAAAGCACTGACAATCTTGATTAGCCTCGTTAAAAGAGCTTTACATTGAAGTTATAAAGAGCAACATTACTCGCAACTGCAAAGTAGCTAATGACCTGTGCCACAGGCCGCCGAGTGGCCAGCACCGCAGGACAGTTGTGTCTAGAGTGAGGCCCGCGAGCAGGAGGGCAGGCTGACATCATGTTCTAATGAATTTTTGCTCACAAAACTGGCTTCATGTTTTCAGTATGGCAGGCGATCAAGAAGGACAGGAAGACTTTTCAAAGTTTTGAACTTTATTGCACAATTTATCGTTCGTACGCAGCATTATAACAAACTCTTAGTACCAAAGGTCATATACTGAATATATTTGAGCCTGGACACTGAACCAAACTCTGACACCGAAAGACATTTTTAATACAGAAATACTACAAATTCTGAGCAGCGCGGACTAGCCTATACTTCAGTAATGGATTACATTTGAGAAGTTACACTCTGGAAAGTAAAATGTGAACTTTACCTTAGTGACTGAAATAACATTTTGCATCATCATTAAATGAATTATTGGAATGTTAGAGGCATGAGTGGTCTCTTTAGCACGTGTCCAGGACCCAGTGAAGGCGAGCGGTGCAGGTCAGCGGAGGTGCAGCAGCAGCAGCAGTATGGAGTGAGGCAGGTCTTACTTCTACTGCCCGGTTCACTCGAAAAGCTTTCGACTTATTCGAGCTCTTTCGACAGAAGCGTGCATACTTTGTGGCAGACTCTCAAAATCTTGAAGTTGGGTCTCGCCTGACTAGCCCAGCACGAAGGACCTCAGTAGTTGGAGGAAATAGCGTACAAGATATACAGAAAGAAGGAATGAAAACTTCCGACTACATAGAAGACACCGCTCAAACGCTGCCAGAACTAATCAGAACTGCTTCCACTGGAGAATCCTGTTCCTGAGGGAGTAGCGAGAGAAGAGGCACCACCATTTGAGCCAGACAAGAACTTCGACCTTTGAATTTTGCAGCGCTCGAAAACTTCGACGCATGTCGACGAGAGGGACAGCTGCGATGTCGGTCACGCCAAAACCCTCTTCAAAAAACGACGCGAAAAATTATACCCATCGAGAGAACTTAAATCTAACAGAATTATTGAATCAATTCTTCTGAATTTCTGGGAGGCAGATGAGAATATGACGGAGCGACGTGCAAGCGAAGACCGCCAAGGGGCAACGCGGCCTGGCACAGTCCTCCGAGAGGCGCGGACGACCCAAGTGGACTGAAGGACAATTTTTGTTAGCGTATCCTCATGTGGAGAAAGAGGGGAAGGGAGGGAGGGGAGGGAAGAAGAGAACAGAGGAAAAAACTCCAGGCAAATGCCGCGCCAGGCAACTTGATCACAACGTTTTCAAATTTGCCACCCCATTGTACAAAAGACGAAGTTTTGCTGCAGCGGCAGGCGGAGCCTCGTCCGTCATCTCTTGCGCCTATTTGACATGGCTGAGACGCGCCCTGCAGCGAGAGTGAGAGCCAAATTCCTTCACACTTTCAATGTTTTTCCCAGCAGCAAACTGATGACTGAAACATCCAGGCATCGCTGGTAGAGCTGCTCGGCCGAGGCCTGCCCGACAAAGCTTTATACTTCGGAGCGGTCCTTGACCAAGATTTGGGACAAAACTATTTCGTCATAACTCGAAATTCACTCACGAAGCTCGATATGATCCAAATAAAGGGTATTCAGTTTCAAAATTTCATCCATTTGAAGGCAGCTCGACAGTGGGCTGTTCGCTGTGCCGCTGAGGGTTACTCTCATGTTTGAACCAATGAGAATAATTCGGTTCAAGCCTTGAGAAGAAGAGGCTTTCTCGTACTGTAATCTAAGTGGGATTAACATGAAAATACTAACCCACGCATCTTTGTTGAATACATGCATTTTTTATCAATTGTTTGTCATTATTTACAGCAGGAGTAAAAAATACTAGCCTATCACCGCTGCACGCAATCCACGTTTGGCATCGAGATAACTAGGACGTTCAAAAACTTTTCGTTTGAACCGGACAAATTCTAACAAATTATTCTCAACGTTGGAGCCGTCCAGCGAGGGCCGCTCCACGGCGTCCGCCCCTTGCGAGGTGACGGGGCGGCGCTGAGCTGCATCTGGTGGCCGGGCTCTGGCACAGCCCGTCACCGGCGTCATGTTCACTTACGATTATCCCTTATGGAAGCAATTACGGCTCATGTAACAATCACTGACTCACACTACTTCATTTACGCGATCATGAATTTATGTTTCAATACCAGGCCAAATTAAACAACTCCAAAATACACAAGGAAAAGTAACGCTAAGCC
Organism: Orchestia grillus; assembly: GCA_014899125.1. Lineage (NCBI taxonomy): Eukaryota > Metazoa > Arthropoda > Malacostraca > Amphipoda > Talitridae > Orchestia > Orchestia grillus. Next base: position 7,026 of record VOMN01132947.1, on the reverse strand, counting down.
CGGCCCCGACCATGCTCTTGCCTCTGTGAGACGAGTCTGTCTACATGGGATGCTGCATTTAGGTTCGCTTTGCCAGAATGAACGACTGTACTAATATCATGCGGGCAAATTCACCAAAAATGACTAAACAAACTTAGTTCCAGACATTGTGTACTGAATGTCCATCTGCCCCCAATAGCCAGCTGGTCAAATAATCAGGCCAGGCTCCACATGCCCCTCAGAGCATCAGCGGCGCACTTTATAATTGTAGACGGTAAACATTGCATTAACAAATTGGACTACCAGCCGGGAACACTAAATAAGCTCCTAGATAAGGGTAGCATTGGGAAAAGTTTTGATACCTTACGCTGCAGCACGAGAGAGGTCGTTCTACATCACCAAACCTGGGTGCAACAACAAATTTGTTTTCACGTATTATGTACACTAAAGCAATATTACTATGATTAAACTAGTAACATAATACCAAGCGAATACTGTACAAAAGCTCTGGCTCAACAGATAACGTCATTCACTCCTACCATAGTTGAATGTTTTATTTTTCTCCTCCTATTACACATACAATGAAAACTCAAGCTCATTTCTACCTGACCAAAGACAGCCCCCCCCAGTCTGTGTCGGTCGACCCCGGCACCCTCGCCCTCGCAGTCGCTGAGTTACAAAATGACCTCAAAAGGTGATGACAGAAGACAACTGAAGCCGCTGCACTCGAGCAGGAGTTTACAGGAACAGCACGTTGGCAAACTCACGACAAGGAACAAAAATGCCAACAAACAATTATCTGAACCGAATCCAAGAGGAAGTTTTCGCAGCGAGGACTGCCCAGCTGCTCCTGCTAATTTTGATGAGCAGCAAGGCCCAAAGAATCCTTTCTGGCAGTGGAGGAGAGATAAATTCTGAAATTGGGACAGAAGCCTCAATATTTATTGGTTTCCATTTTTTCAGCGGATGTAACTCATCGATTGTCAAACGTAAAGAGGGATTCAATGTAAAATGACCAACTCGCACCACTTCCACTCATCCTTCTTTTCGCTCCGGCCGTCAGAGCTGACCTTGGAGACGCCTGTGAACCACGTGCTTTAATGGGTTAGGCACAGTAATGGTGCCAATAACTACTAAAGTAAATATTTTGTAACTATTATTCATGACAGGCAACGATTTGGTGGGACTTTCACCGTGGAAATGAAGCTATCAGAACAAGCGCAACTTCTCCCTCACGAGCCGGTATTTCTTGCGCCGCAGGTTATTGCTGCCCTAAACAAGGGAGCTACGCCAGAGGCACTTAACTATCGAGCAGCAAATCTTACTTGCAAGTCGCTCGGAAATGTCGTACGATTTGAGAACGACGTGACAAAGAGGCAGGGGTGTTCTTCATTAATTCTTACTCGCTGTTATGGTTTCAAAAACTTCTCGTCTATTGCAGCTCAAAAATTATCAAAATTCTCCCGAGCAGCACGGGCTGGCAACTTGCATCGCTCTGGTGTCACTAGAACTTGTAGGAAATGCCAGTGCTTTGTTATTTTTCAATTCTGATAACATACTCTTATTTAAATGGGAATAAAAATTGAGCAAATATGTTTTGTTTTACACATTTCACTGCAAATGGCCTAGGCTCAAAACGTTGAAGCTATTTTTAGATGTTTTTCATTAGCATTTTTCTCTCCGTATTATTACTATTTCTCTCCGTAACTGCACCCAATTCTTTTGTAGCCTCAAGGCTAATTAGGATTTTTTTCGCAAAATTTCCTTACTTTTTCACGCAACTTTTCATCGCGTGGAGGCGGTCTACAGCCACACCTGCGACCATACCATAGTTCAAAAAATTTATGAAAACCGGTTATGATACAACTAAAATGATTATTCCTTCACTGTTAGAATAAAATAGTTTTTTATATTCTGGCTGCAGTAAGTTCCATCAGCTTCAATGACGGCATTTTCACACTTGCAATACTCGGGTCTGAGTACCGGCAGCATCAAGCCCCCCCTCACCGACGGCCAGCATCGACTTTCACCCTCCCGTGACAGGATGGAGCTCGTGCGTAGGATACTCAGGAAACAAGAAAATAAGGCCACCCTATAGAATTATTCTAGTTTGCAGAAATACTTTAGGAATAGAAAACGTTCGTACATTTCCAATCAGACCATAGCCAAGAGAGGGGGACTCCTGCGTTGTAACTCCGAGTCTCGTAGGACGAACTCTTCAGCGACGCCCTTCCGTCGTCCCGTCTGCCCGCTGAGCAGCCGGTTCGGTTCTCCATTTTAAGCCGAATTTGTGTCTACTCCGCTTCACGTTTCTCAATCAATAAAACCTGGCACGAGATAAAGAAAGTGGGCTTTCACTTCGGCGCTATTCTTTTCCTCTGCGTTTGACCTACGTGAGCAGATTTGTATTGAGGCAAGTGCGACTCTAGCACAGACCGCACAGTGATCAGTGTACATCCTTGCCACATCGAAACACCAGGGCAGTTTGTAGCCCACACTTGGCAGCCCAAATGCAAGGAGGGCAGCCCAAATGCAAGGAGGGCAGCCCAAATTGTAGTAGAGCAGCCTAAATTGTAGTAGAGCAGCCCAAATTGTAGTAGAGCAGCCCAAATGTAAGGAGGGCAGCCCAATTGCAAGGAGGGCAGCCCAAATGCAAGAAGGGCAGCCCAAATGCAAGAAGGGCAGCCCAAATGTCAGCTCTAGCGGCCAAATGGAGGAGTGTCTCCTGAGACGAGCACAACATTTACGAATAAAAACTTAGTAAACTTAATACTGCAGACCCCAGCGAAGCCCATAATGTAGTCTCTAAGCGGCTGAGGTGTTCCTGTTAGCGCTCTATTTTGCTCGCACCAGCTGGTCTAGTTTAGCAAAACTGGCCTCCCAGCTCCACGAATCCACGACCTGAAGACAAGAGGCAGGACAAAGTCGACCATTTCCAGAAAATGAACTTAACGTTGCAGAGCATTGAGATATAACTTGATAAGTAGTATGCGGTACATTTCTAGATACAGTCTCTGCTCAAAATTGGTTTCAGTGGTGGCAGCGGAAATCTCAAAAACAAACGATTGACTTAAGTTAACAAACGCTTCTTGAAGAACCGACGACTCTCGAGTAGGAGATTCTCCGAGTCCTCCGTTCCTTCAGACGGCCGCTGGCAACACGAACACCACCAAACTTCAACGCACGCTCACCTCGGCACAGGGTACAATCCAGCGAGCCCTCCTGTGAGGGGCCAGAGGTGTTCTGAGGGGCATGCGGCGCCCCTCTGCCTCTACTGCCTCAGTTCAGAGAGCTGCTGTGATCAGTTAACACTCTCATTGCAGCTCTGAGACGAATTCAGCGATTCCACCTGTGTTCAAGCCAGAGGAACGTCGAGAGCAAATCATCTGTTCCAGCCGTGGTTCAGTAGGAAAATCAACGAATAAACGTTGGCAAGAGTGTGCAGTGTACAGCTCGCTTCATTCTCTCGTGCATTGAAGTAGGTTGGAAAACATATTTGCTCACCTTGTTTCGACTAAAGAGCACCGCTCCTTTTTTAGCTCAGCCCAAGGTTAAGGACGTGTTGTCGCTAAAGTCAGCGCTCGTAATAACGTCTACGACACTCGAGGCGACGACATCGTAAAGCTTCTTCGTCAGCGAACAAAGTAACCCTCGCTGGAGGTGTCCCTTCTGCTGCAGGCTCAGCTGCACCACAACTCGCAAGCGTATCGAGGCCCCAGGACACGTCAGGTCTGCAGGCCCCAGGACACGTCAGGTCTGCAGGCCCCAGGACACGTCAGGCCTGCAGGCCCCACTCGATCCTCAGGCTTTCAGGGAAAATTCTTGCCTTCACGCGAGTCGTTGGTTCAGCGAGTACACTTTGATTTCCATGCACTCGGTCGTCACAAAGACTGAAGCCTTACTTCGATATGGAATGACGACAAAAACAAGAGTGGTTCCATGGGCAACATTTCATTGACATGGAATTTTTTACCATTACCAGAACAGGAGAATGAAAAAAATGAAATATAAAGCCCAATTTGCTTTGAAAGGGAAACCCTTGCCATAGTTTGACCATCAGTGCTGCCAAGGGCGCACACGCCGCCCCTGACATCCCCAGCGCCCCCGGGGACTCCACAGGGACCAGGTCTACGACCACTCTTCCTGAAGGGAGCTGGGGACCCTCGCTTGTAGAACAACCAGCCCCGCGTCCCCATGCTTCGGGTGACACAGTCCCCAGCAGCTCCGTAGTGTCGTCGTGAACAGCGCTGTGCACTTGAATAACAAATTGCAGATACCTTCAGAGATATAATGTGCAAGGAAAACGGTCAATTAAATAGTGTTTACAATTTCTTTTCCTTTACGAATTAAAAATACAATCAGAAACTTAAACCCTACACATTCTAGAGGACATGTGCATCGTGTACTGAAATAAACATACGGGATTATAATAAAACTATGAGGCGGGTGTGAACAAATCCTAATGCTGAGAAGTAACATCTGCGCCGCACAAGACGAGCGCTGCGGGTTCTGGCTGGTCGGCGGAGGGCGGCAGTTCCGTTACGGCGAGCATTTGCAGTTTACATTTCTTGCCAAGAATGTACTACGTCACAACTGAGATCAGCTCATCGCACGAGACGCTCAACTCAAAATGACAAAAATGGAGTCAAATAATTGAGCTGAGCAGAAAAGCAGAAGACTGGCGACCCGTAGGGGAACACCAAAAGTTATTCGAGACCAAGAAGCGATGTAATTCATTCGTAATGACAGAAAATGACGGATCGAAGAATTAAAGAAATTCTGCGTGCTGTTTCGTTCACAAACTTCTTTTCTAGGTCACGATCAAACTAGACTAAGGTCAACAGGTAACATGCGTATAAAAATATAAGTCCTATGCCGATTTCAGAGAAAAACATTGCAGCTTGAGTTTGTAGTGTTGCTGCGACAACGTACGAGAATGATTGAGAAGCAGACTCCGTACGGCCTCTTCGCTCCATTTACCACACAGTTCGTTCTAAAAACAATGGACTCCAGCTGCGGCTGTGAAGGCAAATGTTAAGAATGCAAAGACATCAATAAAGTAGCCAGTTCTATTATTCAAATACAAACTTGGAAGAACCTCGGAAGAAATAAGAATAGCAGGCTCCCGTCAGCAAGCAGCGGGATCGCCTTAACTTCACTCCGAGCGATGGACGAGTTCACAGGGAGAACCTAACGAATTAAGGAGCGCGCAACTCGGTTGCGATATTTCATCACATTATGGAAATTTTTTATCACATTATGGAAAAAATGGGCGAAATCAAGCGCAGAAATGCGCATAATCAGTAGGATGAACCTCTTAATTTGAACTGAGTAAAAACTGCACTGTTGAGAATTCAATTAAAACTTTATTCCCGACGAGTACGCTAAGCAACAGCACAAGCTTAATAATATTTCTCTCACGTAGTTATAAAGAATTGGCTTGACGAGTCCGGTACATGAGGCAGGGCCCGCATAGGGGGAGGCAGAGGCCTAGCGACTCCCTTAGCAGCTCCTCCCTAGCTAGCGCAACATACACATTAGAAGCTACTATTCTTACGAAACTAAAGAAAAACTAGAGTGTTTCCAGTAGACAACAGTAAGCAGCAGTGCCATTAAGCAATAGTTTGGCAAGAGGTAGGACTATGCAGGAAGTAGCTATCTGGCCGCTAAGTTTTCACAACCCGAACCACGCATCCACACGCACTCGAAATCAAAGCGTAAATTACGTGCAAACTTACACACACTTAAGAATTTTAGTTCAGTGACAAAACTTGGCGAATAAAGCGCCATAAAAGTCCGAGACAAAACTCTCTCTGCGATCAATCTCTGGACACCAGCGCAGGCAGCACGTGACGTCTTGTATTGCTCATGTCGCAAGAAAACGAGGCCTGGGTCTCAAAATTGGAATCAAACGTAGAAATAGAGTATATGAATTGTGCACAAGATATAAAATTCAGAAGAGCAGAATTACTTCAGAGTTTCACAGATGTAGTAACGCGAAGGGAACCATTGCTCTACAGAACAGTGGCTACAGCAATAATAATCCAGGCAGGAATTCTACAGACGAAGCATCGACGCCGCTCATCCAGGAGGTCTGGCATGAACGGGGGAAGAAGAAGTTGAATAAAAAGACGTCAGGGGTTGAAAAAAGAGGTCTGTACAGTACAATATCAAATCCCTAACAGCCTTCTGTAATACAAGATGACTCTGCGGTGATAATCTAGATCACCATCGAGAAGAACCATTTCACCAGTGTACGCTGACGAGGACAGACACAATCTACATTCTTGTCTGGGAGGTGCTCAGGAATTATACAGACCTGCCACAGAGTGTCAAGTCCTCACGATGCACTGAAGGACAATACCTTTCAAAGTATCCCCAATATGGTTCTTAAGATCAATATACTGTGTGTGCTTACATTTTATACAAAGTAAAATACATTCAATTTGCAAAGGCAGCACTCACTTAGTACATTATACACAACGATGCGGCATTGCTATGGCAAGGTCGCACAAACCGCTGAGAATTGAGAACAAGCAAAAAACATTAGAGGGAAAAGACGAGTAAATCGAGCCGAGGGAGGACACATGGGCACCGGCGGAGGCGTCTCTAGAGGCGGGGAGGGAGGCGAGGCTCGTCTGAGGGGGGAGGGCGGCACAGGTGGGCGCAGTGCCCTCAGGCGAGTGTCCCCCGAGTCCAGCTGTGCATCATGTTCCCTCAAGGGCACATGACATCTCATGGTTTGGGCTTTATGAGACAAAATTTATTCATATCTTTGTGAGTAGCATCGAATCACCAGAAAAAAATAGGAACTTAAAAGATGCGGAGGAATTTGGTGCAGGGCGCGCACGCTCCTCTCTCTGGGGCAGCACTGAAGGGGCGGCAGGGCCCGAGCCCTCAACGCTGTCCCGCCCCCAGCAGACTGGAGCCGCGGTGCAGGGCTCACACGACCAGGCGAACAGCGAGGAGGACTTCACGGACGCCAGCGGCATGGCCCTTACCGCGCAGGAGGCTCCAGTGGGGCAGGAGGCTCCAGTGGGGCAGGAG